>CAUYRT010013478.1:0-57237 GCA_963574885.1 Lepilemur ruficaudatus
AAAGGTATAACCCTTTATCCTCTACCCTTGCTACTCAAAGTGGTCTGTGGACCTGGGAGACTGCTAGAAATCTCAGGCCCCACTCCAGACCCACAGGATCAGAATTTTCCATTTAACAAGCTCCCCTGGGGGTTTATGTGCATATGTACATGAATATCGGAAAAGTACGACTCTCGACTCACTCTTTTTTTTTTTTTTTTTTTTTGTTTTTGACAGAGTCTCAATCTGTTGCCCAGGCTAGAGCGCCATGTCGTCAGCCTAGCTCACAGCAACCTCAAACTCCTGGGCTCAAGCGATCCTCCTGCCTCAGCCTCCCAAGCAGCTGGGACTACAAGCATGTGTCACCATGCCTGGCTAATTTTTTCTATATATTTTTAGTTGTCCAATTAATTTCTTTCTATTTTTAGTAGAGACGGGGTCTCGCTCTTGCTCAGGCTGTTCTCAAACTCCTGACCTTGAGCATTCCGCCCGCCTCAGCCTCCCAGAGAGCTAGGATTACAGGTGTGAGCCACCGCGTCCAGCCTCATTCTTTCTTAAGAACTTCATGCCTCTGGCCACCCTCATTCTCCTGAGTCATCATTTGCTTTTTCCCTACTGATGCAATAGTTAATTCCTATTACTAGAAGATTGCTTTCTTCCTTGGGGAAGGTGGTCTTCTTGCTTTGGGAGAACTATCAGAAGGGGCCCTTTATTCTCGCTTAAATAAATCAAGTTCCTACCAAGTTTTCTTGGGGTAAACTTTGAAGTCCTCATTGACCTAAACATTTTTAGTCTGGATGCTAAGAGCTCCAGGTCATCTGAACCACTTGGTATAATTAAAGCGAAATTATTGCTCTCTCCTGCTTATGGGTTAGGGAACATGTGTTTATCGGACAGATTGTATGTTGCGTGGTGCCTGCAGTTGTCTCTTCTTGTCTCAGAGGCCTCGGCACAATCTTTTGTAAGTAAAAGCTCAGCGAGGTGATGAGGACTGTGAAAGTCAAAGGCAGAGGTTACTATGATCAGGAATTTAGTATCAGTCAGGCACTGGGCTAGGATCCTCACATATATTGTCTCAATTCATCTCTTGACATGTCTTTGAGGTAAGCACTATCTTTGTCTCCATTTCACATTAGAAGCAAACAAGACTCAGTGGTTGAGTTACTTTCAAAATGTACTATAGCTACATAGCAGCAGAGCCAGGGTTTGAACAAAATTCCAGGCAGTGTTAAAGGGTGTGTGTCAAGCACTGTGGGTTAAGGAAGGATCTTCACCTCTTGCAGGAAGAGAGGCACAAACAAAAGCAACTCAACAGGACTGGACTGGTCTGGCACAGTCCTACACAAGGTGCTATTAAAGGCTGATTGCACTGTTCGCCAACATGTGCTGAGTCATTATCCGGCCGGGGCCCATCAGTAAGACCATGTTCTCGTGGGCGAGGTGGGTTTTCTCTACAGGGAGAAGGCATTTCCACTGTTTACTGTCTTGGGAATAGGTTGCTTCTGGAATAGGAAATAATGTTTGGAGAGGTGGGCCTTAGTCTGGAGAAACTAGAAATCGCTCCCCTTTCCTAGACCTTGGCTCTGAGGGAAGGGCACGTGTGGAGAACGAGGAGTAGCCTTGCCCCTGCGGTCCAGCCAAGCGGGGGAGGCTGGGCCTGTGGGCTGTGAGTGCAGCCAAGCTAAACACAGCAGGGGAGCTCTGCTCTGCTCTCCGGTGTGCGATCCAAATTAAGAGAAGGGCCTTCTCTCAGGTTGAGATGGAAAGATAAAGGGAGGAGCCGCCCAACCCCATCTCACAAGGCCAAATTCATGGTGACACAGTGACCCAATGGAGACAGTGTGCTCGGGCTCTAGGGGAAGCATCAGAAACAGAGGTGACAAGGAACAGAGAATGATAGGGGCCACCTCTCTGAGGGACCCATTTCTGAGTGCTGGTAGGAAAGCACCCTCTAAGACACAAATGATGGGTGAAAGTTCTGTTTCTTGTCCCCGCCTTCTGATGATAAGGATCTAGCCTCTCTCATGCATAAGTCATTGCTTAATATCTGTAAGACTGTATTTGTAGTCAAAGGCTAGTGAGACCTTTTCTTGTTTAAGGTGACATTCTTGACTTATAACGGATATTTTGTGTTTGTGTTTTAGTCAGAAATCCTCCAGAAAAGGGAATTTATTGATCCATAGACCCTACAAGGGTAGGAGCCTGGGGCTGAAATGTCTCAAGCGCTCAGGGCAGCCCTCACCTTCCCGGCTCTGCTGTTCTCTGCACTGGCTTCTTTCTCAGCCAGACTCCCCCGTGTTGTGGCAAAGATAGCCCCTTCCAGTCCTAAGTCCTGTTCTCTTTACAGGTAGCAATCCCAAAGGAGGTGTAAAAAGGGACCACTTTCCTGAAAAGCTCCCACAAAAGTCCCAGAGAGGATTTGTGATTGACTTGGTGTAGGGCATATGCCCCTGTCTGAACCACTCAGGGTTGAGGCTAAAGGGATGGGCTATTTTGGCCAGCCAGAGGTGGGCACCAATGGGGACAAGACAGACAGCCCCATCAGGAAGGAAGCTCCTGAAAGGAAAAGATACTGAACTAACAAAAAAGTAACTTACGTCCCTTTAGTGAATAGCACATAGTCAATTGACAATTTAACCAAAGGCCCTTTCCAGTGGGAAAAGATGAAACATGGATGTGCAGACACAGAAGAGTGACCAGAAAGAAAGAATAAATCCTACGGGTAAAAAGAAGAAAAAGAATAACAACAAGGAGGAAAAGGTAAAAATGGGTTGACTCCAGGAGCCATACAATGGAAAATACAATGGAAAATACAGCATACAATGGAAAATATCCCATAGATAACAGGAGTTCCCATGGTCTCTGGAAGGTGTAGAAATGATTCCCATAGCTGAGGCCCCAGGATATGCAACCTGAGAGGATGACATTCCCCTTCAGTCCCCAGAAAGAAACAAAGGCTATTCACAGACTGGAATCTGGAACACAACGGGGAAAGGCATCCATAAAAAATTCACAGATTTTAGGTTTGTCCTCTATTATTTTTTTAAAATTAAATTTCTATGCAGGAGAGCTATAATTTTAAATATTCAAAGGAGTTCCACACCAATAGTGACCACTTCCCCTGAAGCAGAATACCAGGGGATCCTACATGATCAAACTGGTATAGCTGTTTACATGTAATGCCCAGGGTGGCCAAAGAGAGAAAGAAGCTACATGTTGGTGATGATCTTGAGATATGGTCTGACTCCAAAAGTGTTTAATTAGGCCCAACTGATCTCTCTGCCAGTCAGTCTCTGGAACAACAGCCTGACTGTGGAATCCTGTTAAAGGTAAATATCTGAAATCAAGGCAGATTTCATAGACCATAAACCATCTGGTACCAGGCATGTAAGTGTCTCCATTCAGAATGCCTTAAAAATAGGAAAGGGCATACAAATAGGGAGAACACAAACATAGAGAAGAAGAGAAGTACTTTTGAATACATTATAACTGGCATCTTATTTTTACAAACAAACCCACCTGTACAAGGTAAGAGAGTAACATGATGAATTCCATAGGGCACACAGCAGCCAAGGGACTGCTTTGGTTCATAGTGACCGTATCCCAGAAGGGTGATCCCCATGGTTTTAGCCAAAGGACCAAGAGAAAGATCCCTTACCTATAGCTATTCTCATAGTGCTGGGATCCTCTTTCACCTGACAAGACATCTAACAATGTGAAAAAAGAGCAAAAAGTCTAGGACAGGTGAGGAGCATGCATGGGGCCATGTGAGTGATGGAAAGGGGAGGGAATGCACAGGTGCTTAGTTGTCAGCCAGCCCCAGTCCCATAGGAAATCATCAAAACAACTATTTTGTTGAAAGCTAAACACCAGCCATCATTCCTGTTATGTCATCTTCTAGGCGCCACTCATATTTCAAGTTCAAGTGCTAGGACACTGTATTACTTGGTTTTGAAGATACACTAATAAATACCCCACCTTGCAGATTCATTTTAATCATCCCTGTCTTGAAATAGCTGTTTACTAATTTTGTATAATATAATTAAACGCCCAAACACTATAGTTAAGAAACATTAAAGATATGACTTATCCTGATGAGAGTTGGGAAATTCCAAATTTAGAATATCTACAATCCCTGGTGTTGTGAAAAGAAGATTCTCCACAAAGACAGCAAGTTGGACTGAGAATTAAAGAGTATGGTTTCGCTTCTATTAACTATGATGATACATGCAGAGCACAAAAGGCTGGAGCTCAGGGACATTTGGAATCTTGTTCAACATTTTCTCCCTTAGCAAATCCAGAACTGAACAAAAACTGAATTTGGCATTAGCTTTTGGAAGCTCCTAGCTGGAATGGTGGGAAGAAAAAGGAAGAAAGGTGTGGTAAAGGAGTTAATCATTTTTGCCACTTTTCAGACCACCCGTTCCCTCTCCGTCATTTGACGTCTCCTCACCCCCTCCACAACCAAGTAAGAAAGGTCATCTTCGATTTCTCCCTCTTCCCTTTGTATATCTTCGATGTCTCCTGTCTGAACATTCTTATCCTTCCTACAAGGCCTTTGTCCTAGTGAGGACCACACCACGTCATACCTTACGTGGATCTCCTAGCTGGGCTTCTACTCTCCAGTATCTTTCTACTCCAGTCCTTGCTGCTCATACTGTCAAATTGGCCTCTAAGAAGTTGTCTATGTCATTCCCATTACTCAATATCCACCAATATACTTCAAACTCTTGCTGCTGGGATTTAAATTTCCAGGCCATGTTTCTCATATGCTTTGGATGCTTCTCTACTCAAATGTTTCTGCCTCACGCAAATTGATCTACTTCTTTTCCCCTAATAAAGTACGTCAGTAACTTAGGACAGTGCCTGGTACACATAAGGGAGGATAAGATGTATTCGTTTATCCTGCTTGGAATTAAATAAAGCTACTATGCTCCTAGCCCTTTGCCTACATCATCCCTCCTATCTAATGCCCTCCTTTCTCTTTGCCACTTGTCAAAATCTGTTCTTTCTTTAAGAGATAAAGTCCCACGTCTTCCAGGAAGCCTTTTCTATCCAGCCATTGTGGTACTTCCTCTCTAAACTTCTGTAGCACTTGTCTATCTAGGGTAATATTGGGTTCCTGTCCAGGCAAGAAGCTAGGGTATTTATCCACTGACTCCAATCCATCACTGGGTGAGAGCTGCTTTCAGGAGCATTGACCCTTTGGCATTTTGGCCTTCCCATGCATGGACCAAGAATGCTTTCAGCCAGAGAAAGCCTCAGACAGAAGGCAGCAAGTCTTACAGTAGAAAACTGTGGGATTGTAAGGGAATGCTGAGGTTCCAGGGGCATGGAGGGGCATCCTGCCATGGTGTCTCAGGCAGGGAAGCACTATGAGCTCCCCCAGGGAGCCTCTGGTGTGTCAGATACCCCTCTTCCAGCCCCTGTGTTGTAGCAGTCACCCTCTCCCCTCAAGATGTCATTATCAGGTGGAGCATGGTGGCTCATGCTTGTAATCTCAGCACTTTGGGAGGCTGAGGCAGGAGGATCACTTGACGCCAGGAGTTTGAGACCAATCTGGCTAATATAGCAAGACCCCATCTCCACAAAAAATAAAAAATTAGCTGAATATAGTGATGCATGCCTGTAGTCCCAGCCACTCAGGAGGATCACCTAAGCTCCAGAGTCTGAGGTTACAGGGAACTATGATTGCGATACTGCACTCTAGCCTGGGTGACAGAGGGAGACCCTGTCTCAAAACAAACAAACAAACAAAAAAACGACATCAGTGTCAGCAAGTGACTCCAGTAACCCCTTTCTCTACCTGCTAGACTGCTGGTATGAGGAGCCAAAATGGCTAGGCAGCAGTGGATTGGTATTATGTACTGGATTAGTGTGATGCTCTGTGGAATATCAAGATAACCAGGATTCTTTGGACTCTATTCTACCAGAGAACGGTGGACACAGCCTGAGGTGAGGCTCTGATTGGGTATTGCTGTTCATCCAGGCAAATGGAAACTGCTTTGGATCCTACTTTCTGATGCAGCCTGAAGGGTTTATGCACCAAATAAAGCATCACATAGCAAGTGCCCAAGTGGGAGAAGCTATGTTGATATGACAAAGAAACTGCATCCGGCACAGCTGCTGTGACTGAGGCTGCTACTTACCTGAGTTTATGGTGGCCCACCATAATTTGCCATGATCCACCTGGATTTTCCAAGGGCTAGGTTGGTGTATTAAATGCAAAAACCAGTGTGGGAAACACATAGAGTACCCTGGGTTTATGTTCTGTGTAAAGTTTGTCTACAGAATCTTTGAAATCTGGGGATTATTGAAGATACTAGGGGTGAAAAACAAGGCTGCTTTCAACTGGCAAGAGGTGGAAGACTTGGATACACCTAAATGGTTTGATCTGGGAAAACCACCAGAATCAACCATTGACTTACACAAATGATAGATACCATTACTAGAAAAAAGGGTTTTGAGATTCTCTGGCTATATGTTGTTAAACTGTTCAAAAGTTCCCTGTGTTGGAAGCAAAGAACGCTGAAGAGATAAGGGGCTAGGACTTCAAAGTCTGAAGCGAGAGTGGTGTGAGCCTCGTACTAAATTCACTTGGGAGGAGTAAACAACTGGCCCAGGAGGGATAAAGCTTCACCTTGCCTGTTGATGTCCTGCACCATGGAGGTTAGACTGAATAACTCAGACTTAGGGAAATACACTCATGTATTCGGATATCATTTTTCTGATGGAGATTAAGGGCCAGAGTTGAAGCTTTCCCTGGGAGCCTGGTTGTTTCCACGCTGAGTCATTCTGGGAAGAGTCAGCTCTGAGGACAAGATAAAGATTAGAGACAAGCTTTCAAGGAACTAATACTTTGAGAAGAAGATAAGAATATAAACAGTGATTATTAAAATAAATAATTATAAACAAAAACAAGAGAACTGGGTTATCATTATTTTCATCACAAGTTTAGCTGCCAAAGCAGGTTTAGCCTGAAATCCTATGAACCAGTTCCACAGAAGGGAAACTTGCACCCAATATCAAGGACCCACACAACTAGAAAGCAACTGTTTCATCCTGCAAAATAATTTCCAAGGTGATGGAAACTATGCCAAGAGAAAAAATGGGCTAAGGTCAAGGATAATGGAATGAGCAAAAGAGCTCAGAACAAAGGTACTCACTACATTGGCTTTATTCCTCTTGAAATCTTTAATAGAAAAGACCAACTGTAACTGACAGCCAAGTATTTATATTGATGCTGCTGGAGGTGCTCTGAGGTGCCACTTAGCAGGTCGTTACTGACCAGCTCAGAGCACTGGCTTGAAGGGAAAAACCTATGTCTGCAGCATCTCTGATCCCAACCCTCTCCTGCTTGTGGGATCCACTGGGGGCCTCCACAAGGCTTCAGATTTCTATAACCCCATCACCAGAGTGGGGACTTGCCTCTCCATGCATGTTAGGGGATTTTATTTTACAACATTATTTGATTTGATGTATCTCATCTGCAGTGATTTCCAAGGCAACTAAATCTACTAAAGCTAGTTACAAAACCAACACTTCATGCAGTGACATAACCAACCATCCATCCCCATCTATAGGTATTATTAGGTAATATTCTGTATTATCCTACCCAAACTGGATAGATCCTAGTTATTGCCAAGTCTATAATAATAAAAAGTAAGTATATTCATCCAGTTTTCATATCACATAAAAGGATGTGAAACACTCCACCTGGGGATTGGTACCTTCTTTTCACAATGTGTCCCTCTTTGCCTTTGTTCACAGGGCCGCCAAATGTTATCCTTTTGTCTGAAACTAATGGATGGGGCCTCCACTTTGTCTACTCTCAGCAGCTGCGGCCATCATCTAAATGAATATGTGAATCGAATTAACGTACAAAGTGTACCCACAGTGTCCTGAGCTGTATTAACAATGGGGATTGATGGCCCTGAGGAATAAGTTCCTCTTTGCTTTGAAGCTCAAAATCTGTGCAAGGAATAGATTAAAACTATCTAGTCCATAGTTCACCTCCCAACTGTGAACTAGAAAGATAGATAACTCATAAGTGTACTTTACTCTGCTCCTGGGGTTTATTTCTGTACTAACCCCTACAGGTGTGCATGAACTTCTGGGAATTCATGAACTTTGATCAAAATAACAAAACCACCATGTGAAGCTCTGAGTCTGCCAGGAAGGTGTTCCATTTCCCCTTGGCAGTCCACTCCAGACCGAAGAGGCCATAGCTGCTGTAGTCAGGGGGCCCACAAAAAAGAAGGTGTGTTCTGATGGGGTTTCTGGGGAGACTATAATAAAAGGACTCTTTGCGGAGGTTTTGGTGTGATCGCGGAAACTTACAGGCAAAGTTGAGACTCCCAAGGATAATACCAGGGGAAGTCATTACCATCCTGAGACCTGACAGGGTGTTACTGGAGCCTGGGAGAGCTGAGAGGACAGGGGTCCACAGGGGAGGAGGAGTGATCATCAGAGAGAGAGATGTAACCACCGCTAGAACTATAGTTCCAAACACTGGTAGTGGAAGACACACTCTGACCTCTCTCTCTGCCTGCCTTTCTGTCTCTTGCACTGCCCCACACTGGCCAAATCCAACCAGCAACCAGAAGGCAATGGAACCCAGATGATGTAGCCTGTAGAGGTCAGGATAGAGGAGGGTGGAGAATGGATCTGGGAAAGGGCAAAAGGTGAATGACCACCACCATTACCATCTAGACACACACAAAATGTCAAACTCTATTGAACTGTCTTTTCTTGCTCTAAGATAGTATTTTCCAGAATATATTCCACATGGGGGATCTGTGTGGGTGTGTGGGAGGGGGAAGTTTCCCGTGCCTACATTCATTTGGGAAACACTGGGTTAACACATTAAACTCTGGAGCAACACGCAAAACAGGTCTCATTGCTCTAGGAATTTTCAAAGCCGTATTATGTTCACAAATCATTTTGTAACAAATAACTGAGAGCTACAATGAGCCAGACACTGGGCCTGGTGTTAGCGACACACTGGTGATTAGGGTAGAGACTACACTTGCAGTACTTACACACAAGTGGAGGGCAGCAAACAAAAAACTTATTTATTACAAAGTGTTTGGGATGGAGCTCCCAGACAGGAATGAAACGTGAAGTGTGTTTCACGCAGAAGTTATTTAGCTTCAAAAATCCTTATTCTGGAAATCCTTTAGAGAGAGAAGGACTGTATTCGAGGAAGACCAGTTTTTCTCAACTATCGTTTACACGTTTTAGTCTAAAATTTACTTAATTAAATGCTTAAAACCTAGTTTTTCACACCAGTTTTTCCCCCTGCTGGCCCTCGGCAGCCAGTCCAGAAAGCAAATCTGAGATTTACAGAAAACAGGTAATGTGAAGGTAACACAACAAACTGCAAGCAGCATCTCAGGTGGCAAAGCCACTTAAATCGACTTAGCAATTTTCTTGCAACGTAGACTTTTTCTTGGCATCCGTCCTGTAAGGCGAGATGATATTGTTACTGAAATGACCATCGGATAGATGTGCATGGGGAAGACAGACTGACTCACCAGGTTCCAAGACAAAGTACACCGTGGTTCCTCAAAGATAAAACAAAGAGGAGAGAGTAACTTTCAGGGGTGATTTGTTTATAAGACACATTTACCTGACTTTCCGTTAGAGAAAAGGCTTTTGAGAAGAAAATGTATGGCCAGTTGTTGTAGGAGCGGTTCTCTGTCCTGTGCACACTGCCCCAGCTGCTGTGACTTTGCCTGCTAAGGGCTCACAGCTGTCCCTTCTTACGCCTCCCCTGACCTCTCTCCTGCAAGGGGCAAGTGCTCTTGAGCGCTCTGGTTTGTGCCAGAGGCGCCTGCGAATCAGGCCAAGGCTCCACGTCACCCACGCCACATGCATGCTGACTTGCCCCTTCACTCCTTCCCTCAAAAACTATTCCTACAGAGACTTTCCATGTGGCCCCCTGTTGTCATCAGGCTTCAGAGGAAACTGGAATCAAAAGGGATCTGGAAGGAATCACACAGCAAATTAATGACAGAGTGTGAAAGACATTATTAGCCTCTTCAATATTCTGTCTGCTGGTCTTTCTGTTGTGCCTTGTTGAGATCTAGCTACATTAGCACATTTAATAGCTCTCAATTTTGACTCATCTTCAAAAAGAATGTATGTGTAGAAAAGCTTATTGAATTAACTCTTTCTGCTACCCACGTCTATAAGAAGCCAAGCTATTTAGATCATTAGTCACCATGATCTTCTGTTGACTATTGATCCCAATTATGGGCTTACCTATCCATGACGAAAATCAAAAATGTGAGCTTCCAAGAGCAGCACTCTAGTGAGCTCTTTAAAATGACAGCAAAGGTTACAATCCTTAAAGAATTATACCACATGTCAAATGTTGTTAGAATAGTATTTGCATTGCACATTAGGACTTATAATACACTATCATAAATATTTCACTTATCCTCACAGTAACCCTGTGACCTGAGTAAAATATTAAGATCTCTATTTCATAACTGAAGAAACTGAAGTTCAGGGATATTTAGGAACTTGCTCAATGTCTAATAGTTATTAAGTTGCATAGTGGAGATTTGATGGAGTATTTTTTTATTAGCAAATTTCGAGCCTTTCTGCTTAATTGTCTATTTTATCTACTTTATTGTGTTTTGTCATTTCTTAAATTGTTAGACTTAAAACATCAGCTTATTTAATCATCACAAAACTCTGTAGTATTATTTTTTTTATTTCAGAATATTATGGGGGTACAAACATTTTGGTTGCATATAATGCCTTTGCCTCTCCCAAGCCAGGGCTACAAGTGTGCCCTTCCCCCATACAGGGCGCTCCGCATCCATTAGTTGTGAGTTTATCATCCCCACCACCCCCTCCCACCTGACCAGCACCCAGTGAATATCCTTCCATGTGAGCACCTTAGTGTAGATCAGTCAGTACCAATTCAATGGCAGTAGTGCTACGTGTATGCTAGAACACGAGACCTTCTAGAATTTCTATGAGGTAACAAAATAGGCTGCATAATTAAACATTTATCCTATTTCTATGAAGTTGATGTGTCAAGATTTTTGTTTCACTCTACTTGTTATAAATTTGATTTGTGGTTCTGTAAAATTAATGTCCATTGATTTCTCAGAAAACTGTGTATTCCCTATGTAGAGGGTTTGGTTTTTAGAAGAACCAAACAGTACATCATTATTGATTACGTATTGCCTTTCCTTAAGCGCTGTTGAGAATGTGAATACTCTTCTAAATGGATACGCAGATGTAACACTTTATTTAATTCATTTCCAAGATTCAGCCTGTCTCCTAGCCAACCACAACATAGTTTACTTTAGAAATATCAATATATTTTTTCAGCCAAAAAAAGTCAAACAAGAAAATATTGCCCCAAGTGTTAGCTTTTCTACACAGAGAAAATGTATGGTTGCAACTTGATGGGAGGAAATAGAAACCATTTCTTCTCTGTAGCTTAAAAGAATATACTCTCAATTTCCAGTATCTTCTTGATACTGGAATGTGCAGTTGAAAATGACAACGGGAATATTGATAAGCCAGAGAGGGGACACAGAACTATTGAGGGGCTCTGGCATATCTTAGAGATTATCATTCCAAGTGCCGTATGCACTTATCTCTAACTCTGGGCATGCATGAAAGAGCCAAGCAAATGTCATGTAATTGCCATACTCTGAAGGTTCCAGAGGGAAATCACCGATCGCAATTATTTACTTACACACAAATGGGAAGCTTAAGTAACCTCAGGGTCACACCTAAACAGCTCTTGACTTGGGTTACAACTTCGAAATTAATGGGAAAGAGCAGGCAGTAAGGTCACTGGGGCTCGTGGAGCAGCCTCCCCATAATGAAAGACTCACATTGAAAAAATGAAAAAAATGAAAAAATGACATTATCTGCTGCTCTGGAAGGGGACAGGGTTCACTCATTCCAGCAAATCTTAAACATCAGGTAGTTGCAAGTTCTGGCCACAAAGTTCTATCTATGCCTTTAAGAAAGCAAGTTTCCTTCTGTGTTGGTAAACTGATTGTCATGGGCAGTCATTTTAATTACTTTTAAAGCTTTTCTAATCATGTTATCAAAGGATTTACATATCATCCCGTGCCTGGCATAGGGCTGCAGGCACCACGCACAGAAGGTATCCATGTACGATTAATTAGCTCTAATAAGCATAGAGAGCTTAACTCTGCAAGCTTCAAACAAACATAACTTGTAAGTCGATCAAGTCACTCAGAGCCAGAGATCTAACTGTTAGATTCTTGGAAGGTACAACTCACTTTGGAAGGTTATTAGAATAACAAGATGAAGTCAGATTTGGACTGGAGTGAGAAACACGTGCACAGTCCTGGCCAGCAAAACTTCACTACCAAGTTCTCCTAAGGGACACATGCAAGCAACGATTTAAGCCTGTGGGTGCACCGAGGTCACTGCGGTCGTCTGGCTATTTCATCACGGCTGGGTTTGGGTCACTGTATTTATTGGCAGAGTCTTTCTCCAGAGGTGGCTCTTCACGCAAGGAAATAGGCAGCTCTTGTCTGTTGCCTCCCGAAAAATCCTGCTTTGGTCACGAGCCCTGAAAGATGGAGATGCCACAGAGCTTCCTTTCATGAAACGTGTGAACATAAGTAAGGCAGAGAACCGAAGCGATACGGCAACAACGGAGAAAAGAAAAAAAAAATTTTAACTATTTCTTTTCAAGATGGCTGACAAAATTAGCTGACAGAAATTAGAGTTTTTGTTTCTGTTTTGTTTTGGGTGTGGTGGGTTTTTTTTGTTTTTTTGATTTTTCTTTTTAGCTTTATCTGCATAATTGCTTCTGATTCCAACTGCCCAGTCTGGGTGGTGACATACCAGACATCGAGTCCGGAGGGATCTCATCAGGACCGAAGGTTGATACAGGAGCAATTGGCTTCACCATGATCAAGGCCACACAGTCCTCAGCTTTTCTGGCTTAGAAGGAGCAATAACAGCACTTTTAGAGCTATAATATGAACAAGAGATTTCACTTTTACTGCACTTTCCCACGTGACATTTGAAAGGCATGACTGGTCTGAAAAGTTGGATAATGGCAGAGTTTAAGAATTATTTGCCCCAAGTCAGGGAATCTGATAGAGTCACCTCTCCCAAGTGCAGTAGAGCATCTCTAAGAGTAAAAGTATTTGGGATTAGCCACCTACGAAAGTGTTCATTGTTATTTAGTTAAACCGATTCTCAGCAAGCACTTGAAATATCAACCAATGTTTTCGAGTCTCTCTATGATCCACCAACATCTTCCTTTGTCATGGATTTCTACTTCATTTCCACTTCATACTTTTTATTTGTACAGTACCAAGTTGACTACAAATACTTACAGAATTCTGGATGCAATACCTGGAAGATCTGGATTTGTAAAAGTTTCCCTTCCCCAAGCATTAATGTTAACTGTGTCTTTTTCCCAGTATAACTCAATCAGACTAATAGATAAAACTAAGATCCAAATACCCATGTGTTCAATACATGAGTGGATTAATAAAATGTGATATATGTATACCATGGAGTACTACTCAGCGACAAAAAACAATGGTGATCTAGCACCTCTTGTATTATCCTGGATGGAGCTGCAGCCCATGCGACTAAGTGAAGTATCACAAGAATGGAAAAACAAGAGCCACATGTACTCACCATCAGGTCGGTATTAATTGATCAGCACTTACGTGCACATATGGAAGTAACACTCATCAGGTGTCAGGCAGGTGGGAGGGGGAAGAAGGGATGGGTATATTCACAACTAGTGGGTGCAGTTCACACTATCTGAGGGATGGACACACTTGTAGCTCTGACTTGGGTACTGCAGAGGCAATATATGTAACCTAAATGTTTGTACCCCCGTAATATGCTGAAATTTTAAAAAATTAAAATTTTTAAAATTTTCATACAGTGACTGTCATGTCACTGTATGAATATTCCACACTTGTTTTACACATACACACGCTGATGCACATTTGTGTTGTTTCTAGATTTTGGCTATTGGGAATAAAGCTGCTATGAATGTTTCTACCGGCCTTTTTGTGGATATATGTTTTCATTTCTCTTGGGTAAGTATCTGAGAGTGGGATTGCTTGGTTAAAGGGGAAATATGCTCAAATTATAATAATAAATTGCTATTGTGATTTCCCATAGTGATTGTACCATCTTAAATTCTGACCGGGAATGTGTGGGGATTCTACTTGTTCCACATCCTTCCCAACATTTGGTATTATCAACCTGTTTAATTTTAGACATTCTGATGGGTTTGAAGTGGTCTCTCATGGGTGTTATAATTGCGCTTTCCTTATGACTAATGATGTTGAGCACATTTTCAGGAGCTTATTGGTTAGTTTTATATCTTTTTTAATGAAGTGACAATTTAAGACTTATGCCCATTTTAAAAATGTGGTTGTCATTTTATTATCAATTTGTAAGAGATCTTTATATATTCTGGATACGTGTCATTTATCAGATGCATTTAAATATTTTTTCCTATTCTGAGACTTGTTTTTAAATTATTTTTAGAAGAATGTTTAAGTTTTGGTAAGGTTTAAGCTTCAGTTTTCCACACTATGGTTAGTGGTTTTTTTGTGTCCAGTCTAAGAAATCTTTGCCACCTCAAGATGGTACAGATGTTCGCTAATGTTTCTTCTAAAAGTTTTTAGTTTTAGTTTTTACAATTAGAAGTATAATCCATCTCAGATTAATGTATAGGTATGATATGAGGCAGGAATTCAGATTTACTTCTTTCCACATAAATACTTCCAGCAGCATTTATAGAAAATATTTTTATTTTCTTATTTAATTATCTTAATGCCTTTGTTAAAACATTGATTGTTAATTGAGAGGCTATTTCTGGATCTTTCTCTAGAACTTCACACCCAGATAGCCAAATGGCCTACTTGACATTGCCTCCTGGATGTCCATCTCGAGCTAGATGTGTTCCTAAACCAAGCTCCTTCTTCCCTTTTAAACTTCTTCTACATGTAGTCTTAGTTTATCATAATTCCATTCTTCTATTCAGGCCCCAAGTCTTAGAGTTATTGTGGATATTCTTTCTTGCACCTCACACCAATTCCATCACTAAGTCTACTTTCAGAACGCATCCCACAATCTGACCATTTCCCCAGCCACCATCATCTCCCACCTGGGTGACTATTCTGATCTCTGTCCTATCCTTGCTCTATTTTTAACAGCTAAAATTTTGACTTTTGAAAACATAAGTCAAATTATTCTTCTGCTCAAAACACTGCAGGGACTTTCCTTCTGCTCAGAGGAAAGGCCAAGGTCCTGAAGACAACCTTCACCTCCTACAAACCCTCTCTGGCCTCCTCTCCTGCCACTCTCTTCCCTCTCACTGTCACAGTCCCCACTGCTGTGCCGCTGTTCCTCAATGGCAGGGGAGGTCCCGCCACAGGGTCTTTACAGCTGTAGTGTCCTCTGCCTGGGAGGCTCTTTCCCCATAATTCTACACTCTTTCTGCCTCCTTTCCTTCATGTCTTTGATTGTTGTGATCTTTCCTAATTGGGTCTTGAGACCTCTGTCTTGAGAGTGACTATAAGGCAAGATAGGCACTGTCCAGGAGAGACTGTGGGGGAGAGGGCACCCAATAGATATTTGTTAAATGAACAAATTAATTCCTTCCCCTCAGGGATTAAAAGGTGTTTTAGGGATATGAAAATAAATACTAAGATTGAAACAAGTTTAGTATCAGTCTTGAGATTCTCAGTCCTTGTCAGCATCACATTGGGATCTAATTTTTTTTAAATTAATTCTCCTCCTCCTCCTCCTCCTCCTCCTCCTCCTTCTTCTTCTTCTTCTTCCTCTTCTCCTTCTTCTCCTTCTCCTCCTTCTCCTTCTTCTCCTCCTTCTCCTCCTCCTCCTCCTCCTCCTTCTTCTTACTGAGACAGGGTCTTGCTCTATTGCTCAGACATCATAGCTCACTGTAACCTCAAACTCTTGGGCTCAAGTGATCCTCCTGCCTCAGCCTCCCAAGGAGCTGGGACTACAGGTGTGCACCACCATGCCTGGCTAATTTTTCTATTTTTTGCAGAATGGAGTCTCACTATGTTGCTCAGGCTGGTTTCAAACTCCTGGCCTCAAACGATCCCCCTGCCTCAGCCTCCCCAAATGCTAGAATTACAGGTGTAAGCCACTGTGCCCAGCTTGGAGTCTAATTTTTAAAAACATATGACAACTAAAAATCCAGAGATTAAGGTACAACATCTTTCCCACAGAGACCCCTGTGCTCTGCTCCTGGAACAGACTTCATCTCACTTTACGTAATTTAGAAAATGACAAATGTATGGAACACATTTTAGAAATATTTTCAACTAAAATTTGGAAATTTAAAGTTTTAATACAGAATTAGTCTTCAGTTATTTGCAGAATACATTGTATTTCCAAACAATGCTACAAAACAAGAAGTTGTTGTATGCATTATCAATGAAATTATAAAGCTTCTCATATGAAAGAACTCGCCATGTGCCAGGCAACATGTTCAGGACTTTGCATGCATAATCTCTTTTAATCCTCACAATACTGTTAGACAGACTATGGTGCTGTAGTCATATACAGTTTTGCAACTTAAAGAGGTTAAGTAATGTGACAGAGCTCACTAGCTATGCCTATACATTTCCTTGGGAGTATCATGCTAAAAATAAACCTTTTGCTGAATTCCCAATGCTGATTGCACAATTAAGGGACTCTTTAAAACTCTTGTCCCAAGTTAGAATATGGCCAGATCCGGACTGGTTAAGGCTATTGTTAGAGATTTAGTATTTGACAACAAACTTCTGGCCTCAACTTCTCTGTACCCGAGAAAATATTGGGTACTAATATGAATAGCATCTTTAGGATCACCTTGCTACCATCCAGCTACTCCAAAAAGAAACTCCTCTTGGCACTCTGAAGCCCATAAGAAGATCAATTTTTGCCCACAGATGTCTAGATTCATATACAGTTGAATGAAAAGATGCATGACTTTCAAGACAGAAAAAAAATTCCAAAGTCAGAGGTCTAGCCTGGCAGTGCCATCTTTAGGATGTATAATAAAGACACTGCCTCCCACCTAAGACGCATCCACATAAATTGTGCATAAGCCTAGAAACAGTTCCTGGAATTACAAGAACGTTGCTGAGCACTGTGAGATTGAGCAAATGTGCCCTCTGAGAAAGGAGGAGTTAGTCTCATGTTCGGGTCCTCTTGGGAGGTGCTCAATCACCCCTGAGTATTTCAATGCTGTAGTGCTCTATCTGGTACCCTGATATTATTGCTTTTTGATCTTTGCAACCTTGAGTTACTTCACCCACAGTTATGAGTTAAGTCTCCCTCCAGAATCTAAATTCTCTGCTTCTATACTAGGACAATAGAAATCTCTCTGGTTAGTTCATTGACTTCTGACAATCTCCAATTTCTTTCCAACGTCCCAGAAATAGACTCATGCTTTATTTCCCTAAGATCCTTGTTGCTGTAAGGGAATCACTTGTTGAACTCTCTTTTCATCAGTTTCTTCTCTGCTTTGCCCTTATTTTCCTCTCCTCATCCCTCCTGGGTCCGTTGCTGACACTCCGTTCCCATGACAGCACAGTTCCCATGACCTTTCATGGGCCGTCTTCAGGCCACCTGGTGTCTGTCCTGTCTACCAGTGGTTCATTCCATGAGATGCACGTTCAGTTACACAACATGGGTGGGAGATGGAGAAGGCCCCAGATCAAGGCAGCCACATAGCTGTCGGCACAGATGTGGGACTTTAGGTTACACAGCACAGACTCACGTGGAGCCCAGAGAGAGAACTGGCCTGACCAAAGGGATGGTTTTGTGCTGGGGAATAGGGAGAAAGGAGTTTGATGTGGGTGGGGCTTGATTTCTGAGTGCTCAGCAGTTAGAAGAATTTCATATTTGATGAAACAAGCAGAACCATTGGAAATGCTTGTGCAAGGGGGTAACAGGATGAAAACAAAGCTTTGAAAAGATTAGCCTGGCTACTATGGCACGTCCTGTGAATTGGAGAGAGAGAATCTGCATGCAGGAAGGTTTTATAGCAACAAAGGAATAAAAAATCCATGGACCAAGTTTATGGGAATGGACAGAAAGAGGCAAAACCAAGAAATTCTTCAAAGGAAGAACAAGTGAGCGATAGCAACAGAATTTATATGCTTAGCAGCTGGGAAAAAATGAATATGTGTAGTTGAAAATCCAGCCTTCTTTGATGCTCTCAAATACATATTCAATACTTTAATGTTAGATGAGACACACAGATAAATCATAAAAGTTTTTTTGTTTTCCCATGGCCGAGGGCTATTTTGTAGACACAAACTCAGAGTCAACAATGTTTAAGAACAAGCTAATAAATTTTGATAGGTTCAGGAGCTAGTTATTGGTGATACTAAATTATAAGAATAGTTTGGATAGCACTTAGAAACTGAAGACAGCAAAAGTCTTTCCAGCTTGAACAGTCATGGAATGACTTGCCTGCCCCAGCTCGTCTGGGAGTAATATATGGTGGGCCATTAACAAAGAATGTGAATTTTATTTATTTATTATTCTGACTCGGAGGGAGGGTAGGCAGGTAGGTCTTGCTCTTCTGTTTCTTGAAAGGTATAATAGAATTTGTTTAGAGACAGAATGATATAGTATATTATAGACAAAGCAGCTGTTTTGAAGTCAGGCTGACTTGGGCACTAATTTCATCTCTGCTATTTAGCAACTATATAATTTATGAAGTTACTTCACCTGTGAGATGATCTATTTCTTATCTGCAAAGTGGAGATAATAGTACATAATTCGTGCGTCTATTTCCAATAATTAAATGAGTTAATGTGGTAAAAGGACAGATGCATGGCAGGCACTCAGTAAATGCTAGTTCCCTTCATTGAAAAACTCCAAGGAAGGTTCATTTGCTTAGCCAAGTGCTAGAAGGGTTATCTTGATTAAACCTTAGGGAACTAATGCTGAATTTATTGGGTGTTGCAAAAACGTGTGAGTGCACAATGCTACCTCACTCTTATCAAATTACTATAGGGTGTTGTCTCTAGCAGGCAAGCAAGGACAAAGAGATGATGTGAAAAATCCACTACTCTTAAAGAAAAGTGAGGGACTCATCAAGGAAGTCAACTGGAAGAATAAATTATAATTCCATCCCAAGTTTAGGCAGATTTATTTCCATTTTCGAAGGAAAGTAATTGTATCAGTGAATAGATGGAAGGGTCAACAATGCAAAGATGAAGTAGGGACCAAATCATAGTAATGGGACAATAAATCCAGAGCTTCTGAGGAAGCCAGAAACCAAAATATAAAAATCAACAAAAGTAATATGTGTGACTTTGGTTTTGGAAGCAGATGTTATTGTGGATAGATGGCAAATCCCCTGCACAGCGTGAATGATTGTGTCTTTTCCTGCATAGGAAAGGCTGATTTAGTATTTGGGAGATTTTTATTAAGAAATTTAATCTAAGTTTGGTGGAAAACAAGCACAAGTGATTAATAATCAAACCGAAGGATGAAAAAAGGGACAAAGCAAGTTTAAATAAAGGAAGAAAAATGAGGCAGAAATTTATTTAAGGAAGCCAGGCTAAATTATGACCTTCAAGCCCACATAAGTAGCTCTAAACAAGAATAGCAATTAGTGGGGTAATGGCCTAGTATTTAGAAAACCAATAACTTTTCTTCCGTGTGTAGTCTGGGTATAGACGTACCAGCACAATGATATAAAATAATTAGTTGTTAAAACTGAATGAGTTTTACCTTAAAGCGAGGATAAAAATAAGGCAAATAGCCCATGCATATATGTATAGGTAGCATCATTGAATTTGTTCATGCATCCAGCTTGAGAGAAAGAAAAAAAGGAACAACACTAAATGACCACAGGAAGTTTGTAGAAAACTGCAGAAGTAGAACATAAGAGGAACAGTGAAGCCTGTAAAGAGATTTAAGAAGTAGCAATTCTTTGAAGATGTTTTAAGACTAAGATGAGATCTGTGATATTTTACAGATGAAAGGAGAAAGTCACCATCACCCTCTGAGAAAGGCAGATGAAGGCCCAGGAGTGGAAAAGAGTGATTTGTGAAGATTTTATGGAAAATAGTACAATTTGGTATTCCTTCAGAGCTGAGATCATGTGACTTCATATGCATCAGGATGTGTTTGGGGTGCTCATTCGGTGCTTTTTGAAGAAAATTGAAATCTAGAAATTGAAACAGAAAAGAGATGGTACGGAGTACAGGAAAGTCTAGTTCTCTATTATTTGAATAATGCTTTTTGTTATGCCGGCTACAATATTAAGCCAAGCCTTAGGAACTCAAGTCTTTGATGTTCCAGAGCCTTGCCTCATGCTATTGGTATGTTTCTTTTTCTACTTTTTGTCCACGTGAGATTGAAAACTGATTAAGAGGACCACTAACTTGACAAATACTTGTGGATTTGTCCACAAATATAATGCCACATCTGTGCCAAGGTTTATTTTCATAACTTAAACATGCAATTAGTAGGGGGAAAATGCAGAAGACACTAGGGAGTTCATCATAAATGGACTTAGTGAACACTGAACGAATAGCTATCAATATCTGCCTTGGTCACGCCATAGGGAGGACATCGAGCCACAGCACACACACCAATCTCCGGCAGCTTCACACTCTCATCCCACCCCGATCTGGCCTCCTTCTGGTGTTTTATGGGCTGACCTGCAGGCAGGTAGGGAGTCATGGGGAGCCAAGGTAAACCCCCTCTCGGGTAATGGAGAGTTGACTTCAGCAATTCGAGTCCATTTCTAGCTCACAAAGTTTATGGGTGTTAACCTAGTTCAAGACCAAACCTCCAAAAGAATTTAGCTGAAATCATCTCGTACATCTTTTAAGAGAAGTTGGAAAGCCAGGTCTGAAGCAGTTTTGTGATGGACGATAAAACACTGCATTGTACAGCCCTGAGGAATGCAAGGGAAAGATTTGGTGTGAGAACAAAATGTTGTGTGCACTTAAAAGAGAGCAACAACAAGCACCCCACGGACTCCTGGAGATGGGGTGGTGGTTTAATGGCTTGTTGATGATGTCACATAGTCAGTCACGTTGACTCTGCCCGCGGTCAGTTACTGTCATTATACACAGAAACCCAGCAAATGAATTCTTCCCAGTGGAGAAACAAACTTCCTTGCTATATGGGGTAGCAGTTTGCCTGTCATCAAGTTACTGAAACCAGTCATTATTTTTGGGGACTGCTGAAATTATTTAGGAATCTCCTGTCCCTAGGCAGACAGACCTGAAGCTTTCGGCTGACCTTCACAGCTTCTGCCATGAGGGCAGTAAATCTCCCCTGAAGGCAGACAGCACTTGGGTAATTTCAGAGAGGGCAAAGGAACAGAATTATAGGTTGTCTGGGAAGGGTTGAAAGATTAGACCTCTAGAGGAAAAAAATAAAATGAATCATGTTGAAGAGTAACTACTTCTTAGGGTCAAAGTTTAAATGTCTGTAATCAGTGTTTTAGTTTGACTTGCTGTTGGGATAATTAATGCTCTCAGGTCTTAGATTAATTGAAAATAAAGCATTACATTTAGAACAGAAGAAATTTATTTCGAGAAACAAAAAGAATATTCATTAAAAAACCTACCTAACGGTCACTGAAAATATGAAGACACATACAAATGATCTGATTTTACTTTTCTGAAATGAGTAATTTCCTTTTATTTTTTTTTAACAAAAAACAAATCTTTTTACAAAAGATTTCTTTAGAACAAGAACGGCAGAATAATGTTAGGGTAGATCCTCAACTTTTATTTAAATGCCTCTTCCTACATGTAACTTAATTTGTATGCTGTTTGTAGCTTTCATTTAAAGAGCCACAGAAGATTTCAGAAGAAATTAGAGGCTTCTGATCCTACTGTCTAGGAAGGTGGGCGTAGACCCTGAGCTTGAGGCGACTTTGCAGGAACGTGGGTCATGTGCTGTCTTGTGCACACATGGCTTAACCAACCGAGTGGTGCATTAAAATCGCTTTTGCACTTAGGAGCAAGTATGCTAGCATTGCATATTTAACAATCCACTTAAATATTAAATATTTCTAGTTTTTCTTTAAAAATTAATACAATGCCCCATAATTGGAGAGCAGGAATATTCCTGATTGTTATATCAGGAAACACAGCTTTTTCTGTAGTCTGCCAATAACATGGGTATTTATTGTTGTTTTTATTTTGCTGGTGAGGTTTTTGAAATGACCCAGCTTTTTTTATATGAGAGACACATTTTAAATATAAAAATTCAGATAGGATGAAAGTAAAAGGATGATACTTACCCAAGAGAAATGAAAACATATATCCACAAAAAGGCCGGTAGAAACATTCATAGCAGCTTTATTCCCAACAGCCAAAATCTAGAAACAACACAAATGTGCATCAGCGTGTGTATGTGTAAAACAAGCGTGGAATATTCATACAGTGACATGACAGTCAACAAAATAATAACAAATTATAGACTCATGCGACAATATGCATGTATATCGAAAACATTTTGCTGACTGAAAGAAGCCGGGCCAAAAAAAAAAAAAAAAAGAATATATTATAATAAGATTCCGTTTTTAAGCATTAGAAAAATAGAAAAAACTAATTTATGATGTTAGAAAACCAGAAAAGCATTTACCTCTTTAGTTAGGTAGAGCTGACTGGAAACGACATGGGAGACTTCTCTGAGGTGACAGAAATGTGCTCTACCCTGGTGTGGGTGTTAGTTATATGGGTATGCATAGTTATTAAAACTCATCAAATTGTTAACTTTATTGAATAAAAACTAATTTTTGATTTTAAAATAAAACTACTCTACCCAACTGGTCATGGTCAGTCTCCTCCTCCTCCTCCTCCTCCTCCTCCTCCTCCGCCTCCATGTTATCAGTTTAGCTCCCTGATCTCCCAACTCCAGCGCAAGACTCTCCTCAGAGCAGGCAAGAGAGCACGCAAGCTGAGTGTGAGCTCCAAAGCTCTATTAGGTGTTGCCACTTGTTATTAGACCTTGCAATGATGGGGGAGGGGAAGAAAGAATTTATCAAAAAGGAAGAATTAATTTTTATAGACATGTCAAAATAGAGTTGTATAATATCTTCCAGGATTTCACCTGCCCCAGTTGTACCTAAGGTTAAAATAACCTGGTTTTAGGTAGTTATGCATGCTGTAGAGCAATCTAGAAAATTTACATGTTCCCACAATTTTCCAAAGAGAAAAATATGCACTTGTTAAATAATTGATTCAACTATTTTGTGAACTGACTTAAATTTGTATTCCTTTTTATTTTTTTGTATGTTTTGCACAGATTATAAATAGGAGCTGAAATTTACTACATAACATCCAGCTGGCGGAGCAGGGTCTGGGTTTTCTCCAAATTTCACAATAACCCAGTTCCATCCAAGAGATACCCTCTGATTCTGAGTATGTGTGAGTATTTATTTTTTATAACCTGAGTTTTTTATGAATATGAATCACGTAGTAAAAGTCTCAGAAGCTATTGAGATCTTGAAAGAAGTTTGACTTATATTAAGTCATCCCAAGTACTTAATGAGTTTTCAAGACTATTCTGTAGTGTTTTCTGCCTCTCACCTTGAAGTCAGGCTGATCACAATCATTTCTATTTTTTTCCAGCTTCATTGAGATAATTGGCAAACAAAAATTGCATATATTTAAAATGTACAACACGATGTTTTGATATACATATACATTTTGAAATGATTACCACAATCAAGCTAATTAACATATCCATCACCTCACATAGCTACCTTCTGTGTATGTGTGTGTGTGTTGAGAACATTTAAGATCTATGCTCTTAGCAAATTTCAAGCATATAGTACAGTAGTATAAACTTTAGTCATCCTGCTGTATGTTGAAGCTCCAGAACTTGTTCATCCTGTGTAACTGAAACATTGTACCCTTTGACCACTATCTCCCCCTTGCCCCACGGCCCAGACCTTGGTAACCACCATCCTACTCTCTACTTCTACCAGTCTGACTTTTTTGGATTCCACATGTAATTGAGATCATGAGGTATCTGTCTTTCTATGCCTGACTTATTCCATTTCTCATAACATCCTCCAGGTTCACCCACTTTGTCACAAATGGTAGGACATTCTTTTTTAATAAGGCTGAATGATATTCCACACAATAATTTCTAGATGAACCCATACTTCCTTCTAAGAGGCTTGAGGTTACTTCCCGTAATTTGCTAAGGGCCAGGAAACTAGAAACCCAGTCAAGTACTATGTAAATTAAGTACAAACCCAACAATAATTAAAACTACTCTAACAGAAATGTATTGATGAAACAGCATAAAAATTACATAAGAAAATATATTTATAAGAATTTAAAATATTTTAAATAAATGAAAAAGGGGTAGATTATTCACTAAATAAATAGGGTTAAAAGACTAATCATTTAGAAAATATAAAGAAGTCTCCCTATTTTGTACCAAACACCAAAAGCAATTCCAATTTGACTGAAGTTTTAAATGTACAAAAAAGATACCATAAAAATAGTAGAATAAATATAGGTGAATATTAATGTACTTTTCAGATTGGGGTGTACTTTCTACCTTACTGAAGGCAGAAATGACAAAAGGATTATTGATTTTACTATGTAAAACTATAACAATTTTATCTGTATAGAATGAATAAAATCATAAGGCAATCAACAGATAGAAAAATAGCTATACACTTATGGTAGCCTAAGGGCTAATCAGCTCAGTATGTAAAGAATTCAAATTTCAAAATTCAATTTAAAAATCACTCAAATGAAAAATGGACAAATAACATACAAATGCAATTCATGAAGGAATTGTGTCTGCCAGGAGTGAAGTGTTAAAGGGACTGTCCTAAATAAAGAGATACATGGACAGGGGCTTTACAGCTACGATCTAGGTCATGTTATGGCCTTCCCCAACCCCCTTCTTGGTCCCTGAATGGTTTGCCAGTTAAGTGTACAGAAGCAGAGAAGTGTTTTTACTAAGGAAGCCATATTTTCACTGGGTTTCCATCAACTCTGGACTACGCTTATTCTGGGCTAAGAATGCAGGCTATGAACATGGTATAGTTAAAAGTTCCTTAGCTTTTACAGCCTAAAATACATGGCTTTGTCCTCATTTACCTAATCGTCCCAAGTTCCTTGAGATCACAAGTACTAGGAACTAAATGTGTGTGTGCCCCCAAAATTCAGATGTTGAAATCCTAACCCCCAATGTGATGATTAGGAGGTAGGGCCTCGGGGAGGTAATTAGCTCACGAGGGTGGAGCCCTCACGATGGGATTCGTGTCCTTATAAGACGGCTATCAGAGAGCTCTCTAGTGCTCTTTCCACCCTGTGAAGACACAACAAGAATATGGCCATTTGCAAACCAGGAAGCAGGCCCTCCCTGGAACCTGACCACGCTGGCACCCTGATCTCAGACTTCCAGCCTCCCAAACTATGAGAAATAAATGCTGCTTGTTTAAGTCACTCAGTCTGTGGTGATTTGTTAGAGCAACCTGAACTGACTAAGACAAATAGCCCTAGACACCAGACATTGTCTTCCCTCTGTTTGGTGCAGGAATAGGGTGTGTGGAGGCAGTTCTGTGGGCTGGCTGAAGAGCAGGACCAAGACTATTCTAGAATCATGGCTACCTCATTTTGAATCCTGGCTCATAATTTACAATCTGAGCCTTTAGCCTCTCTGAGTCTTACTCTCCAAACTATAATATAAGGATAATAATAGTAACTACCTTAAAAGGTTGTTATGCATGTTTAGTAAGATTATGCTTATAAAGCACTTAGCATAATGACTATCAATGATATGATACATAAGAACTACTCCACTCTTGGCTTACATCTTTATTATGGAATAAGGATCTTAATTCTCTACCTTGTGAATAAAAATGTGCTAAAGTATCACAGGATGATTTGAGTTGCCTTTTCGTGGACATTTCACATGGTACCTTGGGAAAAGTACAGTGCTTCCTGTCAGGAGGTCTGGTCCTGGTTCCAACTCTTGCCTCTACCCACATGAGCACTCTGGGCCTCGGTTTCCCCATCTGTTAAATAAAGTTGTTGAACTATTTATTGCTATACCCTTTTTGGTCCTATGTTATACCCTAGAGAAATGCAAAATAGCAGATAAATCAGTGTTTTTATACATGGCTGTATCTTCAGTACATAACAGTTAGGGTCTTTGAGCTACTCTAAGTCACAGTTTTTAAAGCCTAAATGAAAGTATGTAGTAATTTGCCAAACAGCTGGAATTATATCAGTCTATTATAGCACTGATTATGTCACATCAATCAGAAACTCCAATTGGCTATTAAATATCTTCGATTATTTTTTTAAAAATTGCTTAATAAAAGAAGTTGATTTAGTATGCTACAAGGCATGGAGAAAAGTGATCAACAGTTTTCAAACTCCTAGGTACTATGTTCCTAGTACCAATGAAGATACCCCAACCACTTTCATAGGAAACCAGAAGTGATGCTAACTTACTCTATAGAGCACATTAACAATCGTAATAATGAACATACCCAATAGTGTATGGGTGAGCCAACAGCTGTCCAAATCTCTGCATGTGGATGACCTCCTTTAATACTCACAACTTTGTTTAGTTATTTCCATTTCACAAATAAGAAAACTGAAACTTGGGAATGGGACCTATTGTAATCTAAATAGGTAGATCTCCAGAATGCAATGTTTCAAGAACCAAACAGTCTACAAAAAATAGTCTGAAAGCATTTGAAATTAAATGCTTCTTTTTTTCAGGCAAAGGATTGGTAAACACACAAGCCATACATAGGCGGTAGCTCCTACTGCTGAAGTCTAGATTTTTAGTGGGGCAAGGGGTTGGTGAGACACATAAATAACATATGACTGTCATTTAGAAAAAGTAACTGTGAGTGGATTACTATGTAGGAATTATCACTGGAACATTTTTAGTTCACTCTTGTGTCTCCTTGCTATCCAGCACCCTCCAGGTTTGTAAATTCACATAATTAGTGTGAAAGTACTAAAAAACATGAATTTTCATATTAACCCAAGCAAAATGTAATTAAGGAAGTAAATCTACAGCAGAAAAAAAAAAGAAAAGAAAACCATATAATGCTTTGCAACATCCAAGAAAATAGCTTTTGGATTATCTGCTATTAGGAAGTATTTTGCTCATGTTCCCTTCTCTTTACACATTTATTTATTCATTCCATAATTATAGGGAACCTGCTAAATATACAGGAATATGACCCTGAATTAAGGCAGAGCATGGAAAACTGATGGTGCTGAATTGATGTTGAACAACTGTTATCATCATTAACCTGAGGTCCCTTCCAGAGGTGTCCTTTGATCTGCAAGTACAGCTGCAAAAAGTGAAAAAGAAAGAGAAAAGTCAACATTGGCCACAGTCAGGGCTTTGTCTTTTGGCCAGAGAGTTCAAGGTGGATTTACAGCTAAATCTTTCACAACTGATTCCAATTACACAGCTGAGTCTCCCCTCCCACCAGTGTTGTCCTAATCTCCCCCCAAATACAGAGGTCACTTTGAAAGTGCCTCGAACAAACTCTAAATTACCACACTTACTTGCTGTTTTTTTGAAAATGACTTTCATGTGAAAATGCTCCAGCAACATAAAAGTTAATCGCCCCCTATCATTACTTGCATCTAGCAGCAGGGTAAAGAGGAAATTGAATTCTTCTTCGTTCTTTCCTACAAAATGAATTAGAAGCTCACTCAATCTCTTTCACAGTATATGTAGAAATGGAGCACAATCCAATGCTTCTCTTTCTTTCTTTCTTTCTTTTTTTTTTCCTTTTCAAAAAGCCCAAGGTAAAACTCAGAGAATGTTCTAAAACTTTCGAAGTTGGAAAGGAATTCCAGGGAGAGTTATATTTCTACCAGAGGTAGAAATACACTAGGGGTGCATTGTGAAGGTCTGGAAATCCAAGTTAATGAGAGGTTAGTTCTCTAGTAAATGAGATGTGACTTATTCACATACTCAACATAAACCATCGGGGGCTGCATAAGAAGTCTGTTACCCCAGATAGTTTATTGTCAGTATTCAGCAAATCCTTTATGTTCATTTTTTAATAATGATGCCCAATCCCCAAGCTTCTTTCTATTTCAAACTTTTCCATAGACTGGCCTGAGTGTGTGAAATGGAAACCTTGTGTTTTCCTAACTCCAGGCTGCTCAGCTTGAGCTCTATGAATAAAATATGACTCTGATCATTAAAATGTAATAAAAGCTAGTACTTTGAAGCCTTAACCTAAACAAGCTTGCTCTCTGATCTTGGGGGCAAACTTCAGCTGTTCTCTCAGCAGGGCCTCCTCTACAGAAAACCCAGGCCTCCTAGAAACCACTGTAACCTGCTAATCTGAGACCTGCACAGCTAAACACACAGTCAGGACCATTTCCACAGTGGGGACCTCCCAGTGGCTCTCGGGTGCCTTGTCATTTTCAGGATGCCGGAGCCTTCTCACTCTCCTGCCAGAAAGAACAATGCAGTAGGCAGGGGTCAGGCTCAGGTTACGAAGAGGCTAAGTTTGTAGCTTTTGTCTCCCCAAAAATCCCCTTCCAGGGGAACAGAATAAGGTGACTTGTCAGGCAGCTCATTCTTTAAGGGAAGGTTGGGCAAATGTTCGCAAAGATTGGCTAGCGGGATGGGGAGAGAAGGCCCTCAAGTAAACCGCAGAGAAACAATACACCTCTGGTCCGACTGTGCTCTTGAAATTTCCTTTTGACTGGTGTTAATGTAACCCGCTACACAGTGGATGGAAATAGCCCCAAACTACTGCTGTTGCTACTGCTGCCAGGATTCCCCAGACAGGATGTTAACACCCAGAGAAAGCTGTCCTAAGGCCTGGGTTCCTGTGCTGGGGCAAAAAGGCCAATCGCAGTTCACATCCCAGTGTGGCAGTGACATTTCCGTTCAAGAGAACATAGTTCAGGATTTCTCTCCTATCATCACAGCACGGAGAGAAAACAGAACTACTCAACCAGAGGCAAAAGAGGTTTTACTGAAGAAAAACAAAGCCGTAAATAAATAAATAAATAATCCCAGGTAATATATAACTATCTGATGATTTTTGTGGGGCTTCTCAGAGGAAGGAGAAAACATCTTAGCAACACTAGTGATTACAGTTTTATACTTAAAGAGAATTTGAGGTAATCATGTAAAAAGAGTGACAACTTCCTGAAATAAAGAAATAAATAAAGGACTGAGAGTCTAAATTCAAGATCCCAAACCTCCTAGTGCTAGGCAAGTGTAACTACGTCAAAATGGTGGGTTTGGAATCTACGGAAATACTCATCACTGTTAAGTTTTTACTCACAATACATAGCAGCAGAAGGAAAAGGCAACTGACACACACACACACACACACACACACGACACACATACACACACACACAGATATCAGTTAATTTGGTAGGGGCTTTTGAAGATAGAGCCAACCAATGATCTAACTCTTAATGTATGCTTGTCCCAGATCTGGAACTGTGTTGAGTAAATTTCTGCTTGAGGAATTTGATCAGTAGCTTGAATTCTTTAAAGAGATCAAATCACCAAATAAGATGGAGTCAGGGTATTGTTTACATATAATACTGGCAAAGTTTTACGCTCAACTAAAGCATTTTTCTTAATCTCAGCTTCTTAGGAGGCAGGGTGCCCCAGAAGAGTCTATCAATCTAATCCAAAAGTTAAAGCTGATTTCTGGAAAATCTCTATACCATTGATGAATTTTTCTCTTTCATTTAGGCCTGAGTCATGTAGGCTGACCTTCAGAACACATCTATTCCTTATTCTAATTCCTGTAGTCTGGAAGGATGATAATATTTTAATCAGGGCAGCTGAAACCCAGAGACTAATCCTTCTATGCCTGGTACAGTAACAATCCCATTAACACAGCAGTGGTATTCGACATGTTTGCCAACCCATCTGCATGGAGCCCTGGGACGGGGACCTGCAGACTCTGCTGGCCCCGGGGTTAACCATTTGGTTGTCAGGTGGTGAGGAGTTGGGGTCCTGAAGAGGGGGCCGAGGCATCAGGCAGCAAGGAGAGGTGGGTGGGTGTACCTTGGGGCTGAGACCATTTCTAACTCAGTATTTTAACAGCTGCTACCACTGGACTGGTTCATCCTGGCTGACGTGAGCACTGAGTGGCTCACAGAACACAGGTCAGAAGAACTAGAGCTGTGAAAATGGAAGATCCGTAGAATCAAAGTTTTAAGTGCCTAGTTTAATGTACCCGATAGTTAACCTCTACTAAAGCTTCCTTTAAAATTACTCTGCCCCTCTTTAACCTCCTTCCCCTTTCTCTCAACCATCTCTTGCTTCTCTCTATTATTGTATTTATCTTCCATTTATACCTGGACTCTCCCATCAACTCTTCCCTTCAAAAAAACAAAAAACTTCTACATTGTTTTCTGTCTTTGCTCCTTTTCTTGCTGTCTTCCCTTTTTCTTCCATTTCCCCCCCCCCCATCATTTCTCTCCATTCCCTACAACGTCCTCAAAGTACAACATTTAATTGTGTAGAGTTTTTCTGTAAGTCATTGTGGCCCACTCTATTTAAGGGCTATATGGAAGGAATTATACACATAAGAAAGTAAAATGAAGAATAAGTCTTTGTCTTCATTGTGTGTAGAAAAAGAAATTAATTTCAAAGTTACTAATTTTAAAATCCCCCACCCTGCCTTCCTTGGATGCATTACCAAAGCCACCCAGTTCTTGGCTTTCCCAAACCAACTCGCCAGACTTGTTTCCGTAAATTACTTAATTGCATTGTTCAGCCAAGGTCATCAGTTTGGCCATTAGGCTGCTCACCCCTGCCTTGTCCTCCTTCTGCACCATCTACCCTAGTATCAAATTGTCACAGACTTGGCCAAACCTGAGGAGGACAGTCATTTCCCTTCCAACTGACAGCGGCCTAAGCATAAAGCTTAGTCGGCAGACTTCAAGAGGCACCGCCAAGCTCAGCAGATGACATGCACAAAAAGAGCTGGGATCTTCCAAATAAATCAGGAGAGGGTTGTGGGTATCCTACAGCACAGGTGTTCCAGGCACATCTTGCCATCCTGGGCCTGTCTGCCTTGGAGTGATTCCCTGCCCGACCCCTACTCTGCTGTTTTCCTGATTCCCAAGGCGGTTGGCTTCTGGCTGGAGGAAGAGAGAAGCCAGTGTGTTTCTCTCCTTTCCTTTCTGCTTTGGATTATTTCCCCCCTATTTTTGTGCTTTAAACAGAATTTTGGGTTGGCTGTCTATGGCCTGGTTGGTTTGTCAGCTTCTTTTACCTTCTGTGAAATCAATTCCCTGAATTAAATTCTATCTGTTTTAAGTACTCACAATGGTTCCCATTTTTCTGGTTGGGCCTTGACCTTCGTACATCGCCTTAGGAGCAGCCACTTACTTTAGGCAGCACCACTCCTGCCTCCCCCAACACCAACCATCCCCCTCAACACCCACACACACCCTCAGCCACCACCTACACAAATCTGCACCTTCCTCTGTGCCTTTCCAGTTAAATTCCTGTTGTTACAGGAACCGGAGACCTAACTTTTCTCCACTAGAGAAAGTCCAGGACCAGGGTCCAGAATCAAGAGGGTCTGGGTTCAGAGCACAAAAGAGTAAGAGCTGTCTACGCAGCACCCAGCCTCTGTGCCTAACCACAGCCGAGGCATCCTAAACTGAGCAGTCAAATGACAAAAACTTCCCAAGAGCTCTCTGGATAGACGCTAGAGAATCAGAAAATCTCATGGGCTGACATGTGAGGTTTTATTTGAATATGTCTGTTTTGTTTATCAGGGGAGATGGTCTATTTATTTTATTGATTTCTTGAACCTATGGAATGGGAGAAAATATTTGTAAATCATACATCTGATAAAGGATTAATGCTCAGAATGTATAAAGAACTCCTATAGCTCATCAATAACAAGGAAAAAAAAAAAACTAAACAACTCTAGTAAAAAATCAGCAAATGACTTGAATAGACATTTCCTCCAAAAGATACGCAAATGGCCACCAAGCACATGAAAAGATGCTTAACATGACCAATCATTAGAAAAATGCAGATCAAAACCACAACGAGATACCACCTCACACCCATAGGATGTTCAGTAACAAAAAAATAACAGAAAATAACAAGCATTGTCGAGGATGAGATGAAATTGAAACCCTTGTGTGCCGTTGGTGGGCATATAAAATGGTGTAGCCACTGTGAAAAATAGTATGGTGGTACCTTGAAAAACTGAAAATAGAATTACCATACAATTTGGCAATTCCATTTCTGGGTATATATATCCAAAAGAATATGAAGCAGGGCCTCAAAAAGATACTTGTACACCCATGTTCACAGCAGCATCGGTCACAATAGCCAAAAGGTGAAAGCAACAGCACCCAGCTTCACAGTTTAAAATTTTTAAAAATGTTTTTTAAAAAGAAAAAAGTTGAAACCTACCATACACTTGAGAGCCTATTTTATAGCCCAAAAGGGTAGAGTAAGGAAGATTGGATTTAGGGCATATTACATCTGTTCTTCACAACTTAAAGTCATTCACTGGATGGGGGTTTGGTTTGCTCAGTTTAGGGGCGTGTAACTGGCCAGAATGTCTCAGATGAAGATGGCTTTGGAGACGTGGTTTGGAAGTAGTGATTTGGTTTCAGATTTTAATAGACATCACATAGAAAGTGGGTTTATTGCTGTGTAGCCAATCCAGGACCTCTGTCCTCTGGTGAAAAGAAAGCAGCATGGCCTGACGAGAGGAACTTTAAACCTAGAGTCAGGAAATCTGGGCATGAATCCTTGTCCCACCAGTAATGACACAGGGCAAGTCAAACAACTTGTCTGTGCCTTAGACCCTTCATCTTAAAATGAGGCAGATGATACCTGTTCCCTATTTCATGATGTTGTTACAAGGCTCCAATAAGAATATGCACGCAGATATACTTTATAAACTGTAAAAATGTGATTCCAACAAAGACATTAGTATAATTCTCACTTACAATACTTGGTTTATGTTCTCCCTCAATTATTTTTACATCACTTTTCCAAGTCAATCTGTTATTCATTAGTTCTATTAACTTAAGCAACTTAGCATATAACAAAGACTATAATAAACAATACCAGCCTTGTGAAAACTATCTTCCAATCTTCATTAATGTGCAGACACAGATCTCTATGTTGTAATGAGCTGTTGCATACCACTTTATGTTCTGTCTTTTCCACTTAACATTACATATAATTCTCAGGTATTAACATGCCATGTGAAATAACTATGTTATTGCAAACCATCAAGAAGCTATAGTTTGCAGCATCATTCCTGAATAGACTTTGGCTTAAAATATCAGCCAGTAAACAGAAGGCTTTAGAGGAGAACCTGCATGCTACATGTGCTCTTGTACAAAAATGGCAGACTATAATCTGATGGGGTTCAGAGAAGAGGCAGTGTCGACCTTCTTGGTTGAGAGAATTCTGAGGCAATAACCGCAGGAAGACAGAAATGATGAAGGTAGTATATGACAGTCCTACAGGAGAGAGAACTAAAGGCTGAGAGAACTAAAGTTATTAACCAAGAAGCAAGACTAGATCTATCATAAGTGAAAGACCAAAACAGTCCAACAAGGAGTGGGGAGAAGATACACAAAGTGGCCCACAATTTCAATAGCGAGTTCATGAAAACTTGGGTTTGAGTTCTGATTCGGCCACCAGCACATACCACTTACCTATCATGAGATGGATACTTAAACTTTATCAGTCTCTATGGTTTCATCTGTAAGAGGAGATAATAGTAGCATCTAACTCATGGGGTTGTTTGGAAAAGTAAATGAGGGCATACATGTAAAACACTTAGCTAGTGCTCAACATTGCAGATATGAAATCAATTTTGGCAGTATGTTTGTTTCTGTATCTTCACCACACTTAATGTAAAGGCTAAATGAGGTCTCTGCAGAATGTTCAAAGCATATCAGTCTTGGGGGAGTCAAAGAGACATTCTCACTGAGGGGTACCAACTCTCAATCCCTTCTTAAAGATGTTAACTGTCTCATAAAAGCAGCACTTTGGTTGCAGAGCATTTGGGGCTCTGCATTGGTGAGCATCTCCCCTGTTCATGCCCACCTTTCCTGGGCCTTTTTGGGCAGCTTTAGGGAAGATAGCAACTGCTGGTCTGGTTGGCCTGGATTAAAGCTGATAGCTTATCTTTTATGTATGTTATAACAAGATACATTAGTTGTATTTGTCACATTGAAGCTCATCTGCCTCATTTTTGAAACACTCCATCACAGAAACTTATGTTAGCTTTCTAAAATAAATGACCACTAGAGATTCCTAGAGTTTCTTGATCCTTTTTGCAAAGTTGTCAACTTCTGTACTCTTCCCTTCAAAAACAAGTATAAAAGACATAAAAATGTATGGACCCAGCATCAACTCCTATGTGACCCCACATTTAGACTTGCTGATCTGGAGAAATATTCATGTAATTCCTAGTTTTACATTTCCTGGCATTCGTCTGGTTTCTTATCCTTGATAACATATTTTATGAAATTTATAATAACATATTTTTAAAAGATTTTGACATAAAACCTAGTCCTTGACCTTTCAAAAATCCATTACTCGTATCTGGTAGTTGACATTTATCCGACTAATGACAACAATAATAATAACTAACATCAGGATCTTACCATGTACTGAGCAACTTGCTAAGTGAATACATGCTTTTATCTCTTTGAATCCTTTCAAACATGCCATAAGTACTGCTACCACTCCAAGTTTACCAACCTGACTGAGGTCATCTATCCCTCCGCTGGCAGAGCCTCAGTGAAAATGGACATGCACCTGCTGTCCATGCTCCTAACACATTATTGCCCCTTTTGAAGCTTACTCACTTCCTTGAATAAGGGAACCAGATATCCCACACTGTATTAAATATTATGAGTTCTTCATTACCCTAAGTTAAAATTAAAGCACCAAAATGCATTTCAAAACTAGATTTAAGTTATTTTTGAATTAGGAACTGCTCTTCAATTATCTGCCACCACTGGCATTGGTAATCAAGGTTTGAAGGTAAATAGTAACAATCAATATAAAGAGTAACTGGACCCAAAGTTACTTACTACAAAGTTTTGGTACAAAGAAAGGAACAGAAAGAATCCCTCCTTTTGTCTGACTCTGCTGCTGCAGGCGAAAGTGATCTTGTGACAGTGAAGATGTTTCTAGCAAGCAAATATGTAGGCAGGCGTATTAGGTGTCTTTATATTTATTTGTTACTTTATCTTTTTTCTATTACCCTCTGTTCTCCAGAAGTCAACGGGATTAGTGTGCCAGCCACTTATTTAATGTTAATAGTATGAATTTCACTTTACTTTTACAGGACTGTGATAAATGCCCAGACTGTGGTCATCAGCAGTCTCAAGAAAGAGGTACTTAAACTTTCATAGGAAAAGTTAAGGGCCAAGGAGTCACTGAGAACATTATGCTAATGTACGTTAATACTTATAAACAGAGCCCACTAAATTAGAAGCTTTGAACTGAACAGGTAAGATAAGTGAGGGTCACTAAGAAAGTATTCCTCTAAGACAGCTCCTCTAAAACAGGCTCAAATGAGGACAAGGAGATTTTAAAAGGCTTAGTTTGAAATGGGCTAAAAAAAGAAGCCTAATAGTGAACCGCTGGACAGAAGTGAACTGGCATACATTTCATTCTAGCAGTATTTTTATCCTCAACATCATTAGTTCTGTGACTGAATCAAGCAGAACACTTGAAAATTAATTACACATCTATTCAAAAATGGAGATAAGCCCATACACTCAGGCCAAGAAAAGGCTTGTTAGCTGAGCATGTTAATGCAAAAGGTCTGACTGAGGTCATGGAAAACTCAGTATAAACCTCAGTCACCTTTGGGAATTGGACAATGAAGAAAGAGGGCTGATGGGACCTGAAAGATCTTGTATTCATTTCAAGTATAAGCCAATTTTACCAAGGTTGAACTATCTCCTAGAAGGTGATAATAAAACACTCACCAGGAATAGGCTTTTCCATGAAGAAAAAGAAAAAAAATACCCTCAGAAAAAATTATCCTCAATGAATCTGTCTGATCTGTCCTACTGCAATTATGAAAGGAAGAAGGAGGGAGAAAGGGAGGGAGCGAGGGAGGAAGGGAAGAAAGACCTGCCAAAAGACAACTCTTCTTTCTTTGTCCAAAAGGCAGCATAATGTTTATGGCGAGGCTAAGAGTATGGTACCTGCAATGCCCCACCGCTGTCCCATTTTATTCTTTGACCCTGCTTTCTTTTCCTTCACAGTGCTTATCACTACTTGAGATTAGCATATATCACTTATCTGTTTGCTGGTTGTCATGTATTTTCCCCACTGCAATGTAAGCTCCACACAGGCAGGGGTGTGTCTCACTCTAGCTGTATCTCCAGCTCCTAGAACAGTGCCTAAAACAGTAGGCACCCAATACATATTTGTGAAATGATTGTGCTAATGGGTGCATTGATTAATCAGTTAATTAATTAATTAGCTGAGGTATCACAGTATTTTATTTTTTCAAAATATTAATATCTGGGCTTCCTTTCCCTCATTGGCCGTCATGACATGGAGGTGGGAGGTTGCTGCCATTGTTCCCCCAACCCTAAGCCCAATTTAGGACTGCTGTCTTAAGCACACACACACACACAAAGTTTTGTTTATGCAAAGAAATTCAAGCTAAAAAGAAAAAATATGCTCTGATAGAAAGGGAGATGACAGGAACAGGCAAGTCAAAAAAAAAACCAAGAAAAATAGCAAAAAATACACTTTCTGCAGTGATTAAAGAGATAAAATTAAAACAGTATTGAGATACCAGTTCTTTGAAATCTTTGCCATTGGAATGCAAAAAAGCAATAAGTATTTTTGCAAGTATACAGGGAAACGAGCACTTTTATATGCTATTGGTAGGAGTGTCAAGTGTTGGACCTTCTCTTCACTCCACGTAGCCTTGGTAGGGCTGTCAACCCTGGTGTGCATCCTTCTGCCACAGAGGTAAGCCCGATGGGCACAGGACCCAACAGAAGGAAAATATGCAGTTGTGCTGGGAAGAGTAATCTTTTCCTGGTACAGATCGTTACAGAGATATAAAGATGTTGAGCTCATTCAGACAGATCAATGACCCAAGAACCGACACACCCCTCTTCACCTGACCATAAGAGCAACATCCTATATGGACTTCTGTAGAAGGAGAAAGAAAAAGAACACTGTCTTCTGTAAGAGGCAAAGCTAGGAAACATGCACTATCTAAAACAGTGAAGAAAAAACTGCCCTGCAAGTAACCAGTTCCTACTAAACCAAAACCCCACAGAACCACATCATTACCTAATAACACTGTAAGGAAGAGAGTAAAAGAGGAAACGCCTCATGAACTATGGGCTGGGGATAGCTGTGTACTTACTGAAACTTTCATCACATACGTTTCTTCCTTGAAAGTCAGTAGCTTTGCTTTGTAAGTTATAATATATTTTCTTTGTAAGTTATAATGTAATTTCTCTCTCTCTCCATATATTTATGCTGGGGGACACCCGAATGATTTGGTGTTTGGTATCAATACTAAAACAATTTTAAATGGATTTTTGTTCACTTTTGGTGAACATAGGTTAGTTAGATAATGAATCATTTTTCAATAAAAGCCATGTGGAAATTTTTGTGTTTCACTCATCATTTTCCTAAAGTGATTTCAAGTAAATAAATAGAAGTATGTTCTCTTTTCTATATAGTTTAAAGAGAATTGAGAGCAATTTCCAGAGTTTATCAACTAAATAGCCTCCTCTGAAATAGCACACAAGCAATGTCATGTATAAAAAGAAAATGTAAATTCTGGACCTATCTATTTTTAGTGATGTAAAAGTCAAATTGTTGCATCCCCAGACCTAGCTGGTGGCAAAAGGGGCAAGGGTGACAGTGATTCATCACCTTCTAGGGGTAATGGTGGGTTCTGAATCATTTGGGGTAAGATTTCTGAGTTATATTTAGTAGCATTTTCTCCATGCTTTTGCTTTAGGAATTCTAGAAATTACATTTGGTTAAATGGAAATGGTAAAAAAAAAATAATAATAATAATAGAAACCATGGTCTGTCTACCACTGAGTAAAAGTTCATGGAAAGGCCTCATTCTTGTTGTCCTTTCCTTTCCTTCGTTCCCTTCCCTGCAAGGAACAGAATGTTTCTCTAAAACTCATGTGAGAAAAACTTCACTTCTACCATCAAATCCAGAGTCACTGCACTTTCAGAATTCATTGGTTCTAGAACTGAGACATCCTTGGCTCTCGTCTTCATAGTCATAAAAGTGTTGCCACTGCCCCAGTCATCATATGTTTATTCACTTTACATTACCAGACACAGGAAGGAGGGTAGGGCAGAGTTTCTCCCATAGTCACAGGAAGATTATGTGATTTACCATTCAAACTAGAATACTGTTGAAAGTGAAAGAAAACATTACTCATAATGATACAAGGACAATATATATAAACCACTACTATCTCAGGAAAATTGGGATCTATGCACACCTTACTTATTAGAGACAAAAGCATTTCCCAGACGCCCTGGGAGTTCAAAATGGTCTCCCCTTTTTTGAGCACTTTGCCACCAATATTGGCTTCTGTCACGAAGAAAATGGGTTAGCTGTTGAGTAGGCAACAAACTGTATCTGCCATCATCCCAGCCCTCAGTACGGGTCTATGATAAGAAAACTGAATTTGCTCTTTAGGCCTTAGAAATAGAGAAGGATGCCTGCTTTTCTGAGAACAAAGCTGTAGCAGAAAGAGGTAGAGCTTTGACGGCAATTACCACCCTTCCTTCAGGCTTAAATCCTCACAAATCCCACTATTAAACATGAAACTCTCCACCGGCCCATTTGAGTTAGTGTTCTCCAAGTGCACAGAGCAGTGCCTTATGTTTGCAATTGTTTTTTCAATGAGTGGACATTCCTCCTGAGCCCAAAGCATACGTGCGCACGTGCAGTCAAGCATGCTCCCCTGGGGAGACACATTTCAGCCCCAGTCTCAGGGTGAGTGGCACTTATATTCTCAAAGTTGAGAATTCCAGAATAAATATTTTAAGTCTTTCTTCTCTAAGTTTCATTCTCTAAGTCATAACAATGAAGTATTGCCTCTTATATAATTTCTAACCGTCCCATTTTTAAAAATAATCTGATACATCTTTAAATCAAAAAGCCTCAAAGTCCTGAAAGGTTATTCCAAAGGCTGGCAAGCAGTCAAACAGATGTGCAATTAAAATCTTTGTAATCCTTTTTGGATGGCATGAACTATCTGAAAACCTAAATTCAACATTCTGTTCCCAGACTGTTTCTTATGGTGGGAACGCATACACAATATGTCTTAAAAGCTAAATGCTAAGAGCGCTGAGCCAGTTCAAGCTCAGTATGTTCACAACGAAAGGGGAAATACTCACTGTCAGATCTTGACTTTCCTTCACATCTGTACATTGTGATGCCTAAGGTCCAAAACCCAAGGCTTTGACATTTGGTATGAAAAAATACTTTTCAACCCTTGTATTTCTATTATTAAATCTTAATCTCCATCTGAAATAATGGACAATGAAGAGTAAAGATGAAGAGAAACATTTTTACTTTTTCTTAAGTCTGATACCTGACTTAAGTAGCACAGGTGAGATTGCAAACACCAATCACTGGAGCAAAGGTCACAGCTGGAGAATGTTGTAGGTGTGTGCTTGCACGTGCAGGCGCTGGGGGATGGTGCTGGTCACTCAGGGAGAACTCAGACTCAATCACCACACCTCTAGGGGCATCACTTCCAAAATCCCCAAGGACAAGAATTAACCTATATGTCAACTACTGATCTTCTCAGCTTATGAAATATTGAAAATCCCTAATTAAGTAGCAGGCAATAGGAATCAGACAAGATTCTTCATTTTAAACATAATTATAATCCCATTATTCTAAACTGATGGCTTCTTCTCAGTTTTTAGTGGGTATTAGAGAGCCTCCCCCCCTTTCCATGAATGTGTAACATGCCCAAGAAAAGAGCGAGCCATAACTGTATCTCAGACTTTGGTTTCTGTGACCCTTTACCAAGGAGGGTTGGTACTCATAAATGTGTTCCCCAAATGATCATGTATATTCTGTTCTAATCAATCTAGTCCATTTTTTGGACAAAATCATATTTCACTATTTTATTTTCAGCCACATTACATTGGTCAAAAACAACAAAAAAATCAACTGAAACATTAAAATACATTCTTTTCTTATGAAATGAGCAAAAGGGCAGGATTGCGTTAGTCACGGTCCCCTTCATGCTCATTTTTTTCATGCAACAACAAAATGATGTCATGGAGAAGATATTAATTAGGGAAGTGGCTTTGGAAGAGCAATATTCTGGACATAAATGATAGCCAATGGGGTGGGGCGGTGCAGGGGGAAGGAGTTTTGTACCTATCAGAAAAAAGGATTCTCTGGCCGGGCTTGGTGGCTCATGTCTGTAATCCTAGCACTCTGGGAGGCTGAAGTGGGCAGATCGCTCAAGATCAGGAGTTTGAAACCAGCCTGAGCAAGAGCGAGACCTATCTCTACTAAAAAAAAAAAATACAAAGAAACTAATTGGCCAACTAAAAATATATATAGAAAAAATTAGCCGGAGATGGTGGTGCATGCCTGTAGTCCCAGCTACTTGGGAGGCTGAGGCAGAAGGATTGCTTGAGCCCAGGAGTTTCAGGTTGCTGTGAGCTAGGCTGACACCACGGCACTCTAGCCCGGGCAACACAGTGAGACTCTGTCTCAAAAAAAAAAAGAACAAAGAACAAAGAAAAGAAAAGAAAAGAAAAAAGGATTCTCATTCAGGATGTTGCAAAGACTAGGGCTCAATCTGAGACCTTAGTCTCCTGCTAAGGTCTCAGATTGAACCCTAATATCACCAGAAAAAGTCCACCTTCCACCTTGGAAGACTTTGTCGATTTCTTTGCTTTGCAGCTCCTCATGCAGAAATCGCATATCAAACATGTCATCCCAGAAAAAGCACCGAAGTAAAATGCAGTCAGGATCCTGCCAAGTGTATTAGGGGGTGACTAATAGTCAAACAGATGCAGGTAATATCTTTCTTCTTCTTCAATAACAGTCTAAAAAATCCACGTGAATATGTTTTGCTTGTTTCCTTTTAACATGCCTCATTTATAAAGCCTAAAATTGTACCTTGCTTGGCAAATGGGCAGATAATTTTAGCCAGAGGACAAATTTCATCAGACAATGGATGGTTTGTCCCAAGCTTCCCAGGCAGTGGTTCACGCAATGGTGGTTCTCAGTAAAGGCACCCCAAAGTTAGGAAAGCACCCAAGGAGGAAGGAATTAGAAAGTAAAACAATTCCAGTAACAAAGTTGGCATTCCCAAACTGCCTCTGCACTCTCATATTAAAATAAAATCTCTAGATAAGTAAAATTGTTCTCAGCACACAAATTCACTCTGTCTCCTGGATCCTTCTATAGCATTAAAGACTCAGTACAGATTGGGGTGCCCTGAGCTAGTAACACTAACATATGATTTAAGACCTTCACAGCCAAATCATACTCCAAACTCACAGCTATTGACATAAACCTTCTCTACTCTCATGTGACTCTTCTGTTCTAGAACTTGAGTTCCCCTTGTATCCCAGTATTATACGGTGATGTGAAAACATGCTAATTTTTTAAAAATTAAGTGGAAAAAGATATGATACATAGAAATGAGACAATAGTAGTTATTCTTGAGTTATGAAACTGTGGGTAATACTAATATTTCTTTCTGCTTTTCAAATATTCCTAGAGTTCTTCAATAAGTATATGTTATTTGCATAAAGAAAAGTAAATGCATAGAAAACTAATAGTCACAATCATTATATTGTTGATACATTCTCTTTCTGAAATAAAGCATCTGGACTTTTCTGAATGCAAATGTTATACAGTTCTCTTCAGTAGGTTTATTTCCTATTCAACTCCTTTCTTCACTCATTGCTTTATAATTTCCATATTTAGGTTGGAAAGAGCTCACTCTTTGGTCCTCTTTAACAGAATTTTTAGACATCAGTTGAATACAAATAGATTATATATACTCCTACAACATATAAATATCTTCCATGTATCTATGTATTGCTCCTTTATACGAAAAATGTCTTGAGGGTAGGGAAATTATTATCTGTGCATTGAGTGCAGCTGTAACGATAAAGGCTTAAGTGGAAATATAATACAGGCCCTATTCTCTTACCTGAAAGAACATTTTATTTACTCATTATCTGTTCAAATGTTCTAAAAACCAATCAGCCGAAAGCCCCAGAGTTCTGAATGATGAAGTGCGGAAGAGAAGAGATGTCCTAAATCTAGGAGATTCTGAGAGCAGGGTCTGTCAACTTTCTGCCCCTTCCAAAATATAACTTTAATATTTCAGTAGAATACTTGATTTTGGAGGAAGACTGCATACCAATGAACCTGTCAGGTCAGTTAACTACAAAATGTGCTTCTAGGTAAATCATTTACCCATGCCCGCTGATGCATATCAAGCCCGTTTGCAATAGTTTCCACACTGAATTGAAATTATTCGCATATACCTGTACTACTCTGGACATAAGGGCTCCAGTGAAGGCAGAATGCTTGCTTCTTCCCTCCCAAGTCCTTATCAGAGTGCTTAGCACATAGTTAATATTTATTAAATATTCATTCAATGACTCATTTAATGTATTGAATATTTGAAGTTTTGGGTGAACAAAGTTATTATCAGAAAAATACATGTTTTTTTAAAAAAAGGCCTTTGTGATAGACATAGATGAACCAATGCATGATACTTCTACCTATTCCTCTGCTCAATCCTGCTTCCTCTCTCTTCCTCACACAGGAATTGACCCCCACTTAGCACTGTGCACCTCAAAGTCTGTTTCTGTACCTGCTTCCAGAGAATCCAATCCACGACTGCCAGAAAATAAAACATAAGACAAAACAGATTTTAAGGCAAAACACCTTAATGGCCTCTGATCAAATGTCACATCCTCCAAGAGGCCTTTGCTGACCCCTCGCCCTAAAATAAGTCCCCTTGGTCATCCCCACTCACTCCACTCTTCTTTCTTCTCTTTAGTTGCTCTATTTTTCTTTCTAGCAATATCTCTTCCTGGATTGTCTGCTTGCTTACTGTCTCCCTGCACTGGAAGATAAATTCCATAAAGCCAGGACTTTGACTTGTTCATTGCTGTATGCTCAGCACCCGAGAGCACTGCCTGGAATATAGGAAGCATTCAGTAAATATTTATTGAGTGAATAAACCACTACTACATTTATTATCTTGGAAATGTAATGGAAAAACCTAAAAGCCAGGTTCTATATAGTGAAATTTTAATAAGAGTTTCTTATGGTTAAACTTTTTTAAAAAACTTATTGGATATACCAAATAGTCTCAGCAGTTAATTGGATTCAACGGTTATAACTATAAGCCTTTGTGCAATCATGGAAATAATTACAAATTCATAAATCCTGAACAAATAAAAATCTGAGGCAGACCTAAGAGGATCATCATCCACCTTTCCCCACTACTGTATTTTGGTTTGGTTTCCATGTAACCTTGTCTTATTTTGTTTTGTGTTGTCCTGTTTTTAGAGAAAACTTGAAGGGTATTTGTTTTAAGAAGATGTCATTCTCTCATAGGCTGGAGAGGGGGATCACAGTAGAGGGAAAATGCAATGGCTAGGAAGAGAAGGAGATGACATTATTCTATGTGGGCTCAGCCTATTCATTAATTAACCTTAAAAGTATGTATTTAAAAGTATAACAACATAGAGATGACTTTGAAAGCTTTGGAAATAAATCCAACCACCTAGACGAGAGTTTGGAACAGCTTTTCCACCTTGGCTGCTCGTTAGAGTTTAGATTTTAATGAATCTTCACTTCATACTTCACCTCTGACAGTTCACACTTCTAACCTTGGATTTCCTGCTTCACACTCCTCACTTCACACTTCCTAATTCCCACTCACAACTGTAAAACTTGACAACAGTGTGATTCTATTGCCTTTCCCTCTGCGTGCCATTATTATCATAGCTTTTACCTGTACATTCATTATAAACTCCACCTTAACGTGTTATTATTTTTGCTTTTAAACAGTCAGATGTCTTCTAAGAAAGTTAGAAGGGAAATACCATATCCTTTTATATTTACACATTTTCCATTTCTTGTGCTTCTCATTTTTTGTATTGACACGTTTCCACCATTTCATTTCTCTTAGCCTGAAGCTTTTAGCTTTTCTTATGGCACAGTTCTGCTGGCTACAAATTCTATCATTTTTAATTTATATGAAAATTATCTTTATTCCACTCACATTTTAAAATAGTATGTTCACTAGATACAGAATACTGGGTGGAGAAGTTTGGCATTTCTCTCTCTCTTTTTCTCAGCACTTTCAATATGTTATATCATTGTCTTTTGATGTCTGTTGTTTTTGGTGGAGTATCTAGCCATCATTCATATCATTATCCTCCAAATAATGTTAAATTTTTCTCTGGCTGCTTTCAAAATTGTCCCTTGATCTTTGGATGTCAGCAGTTTGACCACAATGTGCCTGGGTTTGGTTTTCTTTGTGTTTTATCCTGCATGAGGATTACCAAGTTGCTTGAATGTCTAAGTTGATATTTTGCATCAAATTTGAAAGATTTAGACCATTACTTCTTTAAATTTTTTCCTACCACATTCTCTCCTCTTCTTCTTGGACTCCAATTATGCATATATTAGACCATTTGATATTTTCTATAGGTCCCCAAGACTCTGTTCATTTTTCTTCAATTTTTTTTCTCTGTGTTCCCTAGATTTTATTAATCTGTCTTCAATTTCACTCTCTATTCTGCCATCACCAATGTGTTATTGAGTCCTCCCCATGAATTTTTCACTTTAGTTATTTTATTTTTTAGTTCTAGAGTTTAAAAAAAAGCTAGTACAGGAGAGAGAAAGAATGTGAAAAAAGAGAGGAAATGAGATCTAGTGGAAAAGAAGAGAAATTTATGTTTAGTTATAATGAAAGGGAGGAAGATGAGAAGACAGGTGCACATGAAGATTGATTTTTAGATTCTATCATGGGGAGAGTTCAGAATTCTGTTCAATAGTGTCTGATTTCTCAGTGAAATATGAAGCATGTTGTCAACTGAGACTAGGTATGAAAAGGGGGAGGCTTAAGAAGACAGAAGATGGTAATGTATTGTTATCTTCAAAAGTAGGAGTTTCTTTCTTAGAAAATAAGCAAGTGTTGTTTGGTGTGTTTATAAGAAGACTGTTTTCATGACTTTCTCACAATGTTGAGCTATGTGGCCAGTGGTAATTGGAAGTTTTGTCAGGCAGGTGTGATGAAGGGAGAGGACAAAGCATTTGAGTGAACTTAGTACTCAGTACACCATGCCCTAAAAGACAAATAGGAAAGTGAAGGCATTTGTGAGAAAGTGTTGGGATCACTTAAGTGAAGGTCATGGTGAGTTTGAAAACTTGTAGCAGTGAAGGCAGATGCCCTAGGGAACCTTAGGTAGATAGAGTTGAGAGTGATCCAAGAGTGTTTAAAACCAAGAGTTTTAATTTGGCAAATTATCTAGTGAAGAGACCAATCTGCTAGAAATATAGAAGGCATTCATAGTTGAGACAGTCAGGGAACTGAGATGTTAGGGGGTCAAATGAGTAGTAGGGCTCAGGAAGGTGAGAGAGTCTATGAGTCAAAAGGTAAACTAGATACAGAGAAAGACCTTTGAGGGGGAGAGAAACTAGGAGATCCGCCAACCAGTATGTAGAAAAAAGTCCAGGTGATGACAGAGACCTGGAAAAAAGAGTGGGACTTTTGGAAGGACCTGAAATAAACAGGGATGAAACATGATAGAACAAGTTTTAGAGGTCCCTTAAAGGGTGAGAATACAGTTCAAGAGTTATGGACATGAATATTTAGCTCCTTCCAGCGCAAAGCATTCTGGCAGAGAAATGATTTGTGCAAACTACATACAATTATCCCGAAGGTCTCTGATGTAGGCTTGGTTAGGCTGATGATAAACTCCACCTCAATGGCAATATCTTTTCTGCCAAAAGATTTTTTTTTGGAAAACTGATGTTATAATCTATCTAGCTTTGTTGTTCCCCAACTATCCCTAAGCCAAGTCAATATAATAATAAACTTTTATAAACATACAGATGGATATTTTTTTCTATCTAAAAGAGAAATAAGTCTTACAACTATTTTTATCAATCAGCATGCCTCTGAGTTTGTTCATGAACAAAGCAGAAGCAGGTACCCAGAGGCTCTTCGGCAATTGGTTTACAAATGCAGTCCGTGGGTATAAATGTCTGGAGAAATTTTATGCACTCGTTGGATTTTGAACCAAATGAAGTAATATTGAAAAGGAACATCTATGTTAGAACTTGAACTCCACATGTTCAGCACAGCTCGTTAGGAAAGCATTCCAGCCTCCTTTGTGCTTACAAGCTAAACAAGCAAACTACAGCATGGTTTTTAAAGGAAAACCCCATCATTACACAAAGGTAACACAATAACATGATCATCTCATATGCATTTGCCACAAAGGACCCTCTGAAGATGAAGCCAGTCATATTTGTAATATGATATGTGCCCTCTCCATGTACTCTGATTTTTTTGACAAATATTCATTTCGATGTCTGTATTCTTTCTGGTATTCCCTGCTGCTCTTAGGGTAAGATCTGTGGATACAAAGACTAATAAAACCTTGTTTATGCCCTCAGTGTCTGACATACGTCAGGTACTCAAGAAGGATTTGTGGACCCAACTTTGAAAGACAGTAGCTTCAAACATAATTTCTACCCCTTACTTCTCAGCCTAGTTTTTGTATCTATTTCTTTCTACCACTCCTTCAAACTAATTACATCACTAATAGGTCAAAGAATGATCCAACATCAGTATATTCTTGGTTTTTCAGTCTTAGCTAATAAAGTACAATTTTTTATATGCTCGTTTTCGAGGTGAAAGGGTTATAATGTACAATCGGGGCAGGAAGCAGGTTTCTTGGATGAGGTAGATATTCCCATGCAGTCATCCTGAGATGAGGCATCTTCTGGGCCAGGAACAGAGGCCTGGGAGACAGGCTATAAACTAAAAGGGAAAGAAACTCCTTCCTTTCTCTGCACCAGGTAAAGACAGATCTGCAAATAATGAAAGCATTAGAATGTTCGATGGATTCCTGGCAGTCAGGGGTATTGTGGGCAAAGGAGAGGATGGTGTTGGCAAATGGGTAGGAATGGGTAGCTGGCTGCTGGCACACGGAGGCTGGCCAGGCAGGTGTGAGGGCCCCGTAGAGTGACCCTGTGCAAACTGCTTTAAGTATCAGTGGTCACTTATTCTGTGCTCTACTTTCTCTCCAAGTTGACCTAACTTGTTTTGTTCAAACTTTGCAGAATGGTCTTAGCTAGGAGGGATAAAGAGAGAGGATTAGTGTAGGAGAGGCCCCCTGTGCCCTGCTCTCTAAGCCTTGAGTGGTGTTAAGAGGAGCAAGCAGCAGGAGAGCAGAGGAGGGTTTGTCCTGACAGTGGGGAAACAGAATAGAAAGATGCAGGGGACCAGTTCTTACGGAAAAACAGCATTTCAGGGAGTTTTTAGAAATAATGAGACTCACTCTTTCATTGTTGGTTCCCTAGGTCCCTTCCAAGTGAGCATGGCTGAATGTTTCCTGGAAGTCCTTGGCTGCATGCAGGGAGCTTCTGTTTGTTCTGAGCCATGATAAGGGGGTTAGATTACCCGAGAGACTCCCTCCGCAGCAGGCTAACCGGAAGCGACCTCTCCCTCTCTTGAGAGTTCTTTGTAAATATCGTCCAAACAGTTCTCATCTCCCAACTATTTGGCAAGAAAGAACAAATATCATTTATTGATTTCAGTGCTGGCTCATTGCAATGACCAAGGTTAATGATTGGTCCATTTTAACTAGATTGATGTGTTTACATGAATCATTAGGGTCCAAGAGAAAATTATAAGGAACTTGGGTTTTCAAACTTCTTCAATTTCACTTTGACCTTGGCATTTGAAAACATAATTTATCAATCTGTGAGCTCTTTTCTGCCATTTGGACACCCGCTTGTTGGACTTTGCCTTTCAATATAAATCTGTTAGGGGTTAATCAATAGGTGTTAAATTCTAACTCTCCTCCACCTCAAATTCTAGAGCTAACCAAAACAAAGCCTACACATAAATGATTGAAATCCGTTGAAAATGGAATACAGAATGAGACCATATTTCTGAAATTTTGATATAGAGGCACCTTTTCGGAAAAGCTCTTATACACTGATAGTCCCGATCTCTCGACCTTCTGGAAACACGAGAGACAACCCAGTAGCCAGCCCTTGGCCTGATGTGGTTGAGTCCCAGAGCTGACATTATTTATGGAAACATAAGCGGTTGGTTGGATGAATGCCCAGGGACCTTGGCATTGTAGGTACTTAAATAAATCAAATGATCCAGAAAAGCAGTATAATGTGAGACCTCCACTTGAACTGCCACCTCCCCCGTACCCACTGGCAATCCAAAGGGCAGGGAGGAAGAGCATTACAAGGAAGAGCAGGGCCAAGGAGGATGAGGGGCCCAGCCAGGCATGTCCAGTGTTAAGCGACATGGAGACTTTGCAATATCATGGTAGGGGCAGAAAGAGACCGTGACCTCCAGAAATAAGAAATGCTGATTAGAGTGTTTCTGGTGCAAGCTCGGCTTCTAGAATTCAGGCTGTTCCTAAGGACCTTGCCCTGAAGCTTTACTGAAGCATACATGCATTTTAAATCAGGTTTTGATTATTTTAATAATTTTGAAATAAAGTTATTTCTATCATTTTACTAAACACCTTTATCCCTGTGGCTTCCTTTTCAAAAATCTGGTTATCTTGCAGTCTCAAATATTTCTCAGAAATTTTCCCCCAGGAAAAATAAATCCTACTTAAACATATTAAAGAAATGCAAACTTGCCATCTAAAAACTCAGGCTAAATGCAAAAAGACCTAATTGAATATTGACCAAATAAAAGCTATCTTGCTTATTCCTTACTTTAATATTCTTTCTTAAAGCAAATTTAAGCAGTCTAGCCTCTTTTCCATTAGACAGATCTTCCAGCAAGATCAGCAGGAAATTGGAAATGCTGCATTAGGATATTTAGATCATAAGTCTCCAAAACTGGAACCACATCTGTCTGCTGGTTCAATGGATACTTGGGGAGACCAATGAATGTTACATCAATTGGCATAACAGTTACACCAGCAAATGTGCAGTGAGCTACAGCTCAAATGCATTCAAGATGGGCTTCACTTCCTCAAGAGTTAATTAGATGCTGTGCATATAAATAATCTCACTCATTTTAATTCCTTATCCCAGTTAGGGACACCCTGGACCTGCAGCCACTTGCTCTGCTTCACCACTAGGTGTTGATTTGAAAACTAAGAACATCTAATATAAGGCCTGGCCCCAAAGGAAAGCAAGCTTTCTGCACTGTCACCTCTCTCGAATCTCCTTCTTTGTGCCTCTGTGGATTGTATCCCCGTATAAGCATAGCCCTCACTGTCCTGAACATTGGAACAAAGGATGTTTCCTACCAGCTCTTACCTTCAAAGTTTCAAGCCACTGAAAATGTGATAGCTGGCAAGTCACGGTCTTGTTAATCCAAATGCAATTACTGATGGAATAAATCAGATGTTGGGGGCAGTTGGGGTATGGAAGTGAGAAGAGAGACCAAGAGGGAAAAGCATCCACACATTGCCACATTTAGTTTTTAAAAGACCCTACAAGGTGTGTCCCCACATATTATTTGGGGTGCTGACCAATCATAGTACTCGGCCCACCTACGGCCACTTTTAAGGGAAACTGCCCCACCTAGCTGCCATGCAGAGGGGCAACACTGGGACCGGTGCTCCCTCACCTGCTGCCTTTCCCACTGTTGGACCAGAGTGCCCTGGAGCAGAGGCCGCCAACCTCTGTGCTGAACAGGGGCCTCTGCGGGAGGAAATGACTTCCACATCAAGAAAGCGCTGAGCAAATCAAACTGTGCAGTCAGAGCAAATGCAGAAAGGTCGTGAGATAAAGAAGTTACAAGGGCCTAGAAAGCCAGAGTCCTGCGGGGCTCAAACATCTGAGTAAGCAGAAGCTACACCATAGAGGGAGGGTCAAGAAGCCAGTTCTTAGGAGGAGGGATACAATGAAAAGACACCAAAAAGAAGTATAATTGGAAAATCAAGTCAAAGATATTGCAGTAGAGAGATCCAAGCTCTTCTGCTTTACAAGGGTCCTGAATCCCAGTGGGCCTTTCATTGCAATCTCAAGAGAGAGCTGGCTAAACCACGTTCTGTTCTGCCCAGGAGGCCTGGTTCCCATACCGCCCTGTAGCTGGGAGACTCGCTTTCATTTTCCCCAGACTCTGATAAGCCAGGCTAATGCTTTTCTGGTGGGTACATTAAAGTCTCCTTATGTAACAAGCATCAAGGACAGTGTAGGAACACTCCAGATGAATTTACTTTTAACTGTCAAGTGCAATAGAACTGTTACCCATCAGCATCTTCAGAAGCAGGCAAAAGCAGGATAATTAAACCCAGCCTTTCAAATAAGCATAGTTGTAAAGGTTACAAAACACTGCAGTGTTGCCAAACTTGGTGAAATCAATTTCCATTTTGTTGCGGTATGTGTCATGCAGAGAATGCTGAAGCCAACAAAATGAAAAGCATTAGTAATCGGTATTAATAGCATGTATAAATTAATTTGCTTATTTGCCTAAAAAAATTAGCCAAACAATTCATTAAATTGAAGCCCTGCACATTCGCTAATATAAAGCGTATACTTCCTATTGTTTTCAAAAATGAGGTGTTTGAAGTTGAGGAACTCTAACCAGTTGATGGAAACTAAATGAAAATCTTTGCCAAGAAAATGAAGTCAATTGAATGGGCTGCATAAGAAGCATGTTAGTGACATCAAAACCATAGAAAATATAAATAAGCATCTTAGTGACATCAAAACCATAGAAAATATAAAGGATCATGAATAGAATATTACTGATTGGCTTAAAGTGAAACGGAGATAATATTTAATATGCATTCACATTTGTTTGCAGCACTTGCTGACGGCCAAATACTTGATCTTCCTGCAATGCCTCAGAGGTAAATGGGGAATAAATAATAAGCACAAATGGGAAATCAAATCCTGGTGAAGTTAAGTACTTTGTGAAAAATATTTCATGGATTCGATTTAACAGGTATTTGTTGTTGGGCGAAGCCATGGTTTGCCTGCTGTCGGCTCTATTGCAGGAACCAGTGTGGGTGTGGTGGGAGGTGGCAGGGGAGGGTGTTGATGACCCTCTGTGCCCAGGTTTTGTTATGATCATGTCTGCTGTTGCATGCCTAGGCTACGTTCACTTCTTCAAGGACTAAGTTACGAGCTTTGAGGACTGTTAGACTCTAGGCTTCTTTCCCTATTGTTCCTCCCTTCTGCCTGTTTATTTTTATTAAGGATCATACCAGAGGTTGATTTCTAACTGCTCCTTGTGAAGGACAAGTACATCAAAAGTTGGCTACAATTACAGCATCTTAGAAATTTATCATAAAAAGGCAGAACTTCAGCTACGTGGTGGCAAGACAGGGAGTCAGAAGAACCTGATTGTCAAATGGAATAATATATGAGATTGCAAAACCATTTCCTAGTCACAGCTTATAAATTATAAATTTTTCACTTTCCCACCTACTGACCCACACAACATGATCTGTGCATCCTCTATCCAAGAGAACCACAGGCAGGAAAAGCCATTCTCATTCAACAGCCTGGTCCTGAGTGCCTACTCTGGGCCAAGCACCTGGTGCATCAGGGCATAAGTCATTCAAACGCCGGTTATAAATGCAGAACAGAGCTGCAACAGCCAAAGCTCCCCGAAAGGAAACCATTAGGCCAGCCTTGACCCCGAAATTGAAAGTACTGCTGAACCCCAGCAGATTCCAAGAGCCAGCGTTGCCAAGACTCTCCGCATGTGTGGTTTTCCTACTCATCTGTGCAGATCTCAGATTACACTTCCCCTAAAGGCACTGCAGGCTTCTCTGAGTAAAAGAATTAAATGCTTATTAGGATTCTGCACGTGTGCCCTGGGAACTGCATCCCACATAGGATGGTGCTGTCCTTGCGTCGTTAGCACAAACACGTATCCAAGTCTGACAAGGGACATCAAACCACTTCAGGTAATTGCATTTTCAGAGCAGCTGATAATGAAACAGGGAAGATTTGGCCTTGCTCCTTGCCTTGCTCAAAAAATAGATAAGATCTAGCATTCTTGCTTTTTTTTCCCCCTTTAATAATCAGTCAAAAAAGTTTTGCCTCCAACTATTTGACTGTTTTCTCCCTAACCATGAACTCTAAGTTATAACCATGTTCCTTTTGTTTGCGATATGTGTCGTTATCTTATTTAATCATGGATTATCTTTCCACTTAATTAAACTTACTTTTCACATTGAAACTTTGCATTAAAAAGAAAAATACAGATGTCATGTAGAATTATTCCACTAATCTATTATATCAGTCAAATAATTACTCCCTTCCCCCAGGTAGTTAAAGAAGAGATATTGTTGCAACTATGATCAAAATCTTTCTCTTGTCTTTCTTCACATTCCTGAATTTTTAAAGCCAGGTAAGTACAAAAGTGCCAGATTCTGAATACTGCTAAGAAAACCTCTTCCAAAGTCAATGATAGCCATTCAATTTATGGTTAATTACAAGAAAAAGCCCACCAAAAGAAATGTGGGTTTACCTATGTTAGGCGAAATACTGCTTTATTCCTTTAGTTTACCTTTCAACTTAATTCTATCTTCATTGTCCTTGGTTGGGTAAGATATAAAAGTACTTTCCTTAAGGATCTGTCCAGATCTCTGACAAAAAGGTATTCTCTCAGTCCATGAATGAATTCTGATCTAAAGTCATTAGTCAAAATGTGGATAGATACTTAATATTCAGGACTCATCTCTGACTCAAGATTGATTTCATAATAAATCTGGTAATATTTAGAAATAACAAATGACTACTTCAGAGAATTCTTCAGAAAACATATGGAAAGATAGGAAACAAGAAAACATAATCAGAAAACTTGTTTTCTTGATTGAGTTACAGGCGAGCCCTAAGGAGTGGTAAGCACGAGTTTGATTAAAATCAGTTCTGGACACTGAGCAGTCAACAAACGTAAGAACCAAAGCTTTCTCTTTTTTAAGGCAATCTCTACACCTCTGCTCACCTAAGGATGATGACAACAGGTCTATACAGGAAGGAGCCTATGATCTTGGAGACATGAGTACTTCTGAAGGTTTAAGATTCATTCATTCAGCGTGCATTTATTAAGTACCTATTGATAGGATATAACATGTATTTTATAAGTCAGTGTCTTACCCACCCCTACGTTTTTGCAGGTTCCCCTTTCATATCTCTGTAGATTTGTAACATGGTGTTGGCTACACAAAGTGGTACTCTACGGAAAGCAGATGCTCAGTGAAGAAAAGGTTCTCTCATGGAATCGCTTGGGAAGCACTGCAGACTCTTTCCATCTCTTGCAGATTTGCAACGTCCATTAACCAAAAGAAAGGTAGGAATTGCAGGAGCCTGGGGAGCTTCTCTGTCTGGGTACAAAGGACATGAGGAAGGTGAGAACCAATAGAACAACAGAGAATGAAGCTAGAACCACTGAATAAACTCACTGTGTGCTTATAGTAAGTCCATACAGTTCTCAAAGGTACAGCTCTCATCTCTGACATGATAGCATTGTCTCAGCCACCTACCTCCCCATGCAGCCTCACACTGTGTGACTCTGCAGCAGACCGTTCTGGCTGCCCATCCAGATCCATTTCTTCTTGCCTCCTTTCCAATTCTATTTTGTTCGGGTATCTCCCCTCCATCCATGCACCCTACATGCCTCAGGGGATACTGAGTTCCGTTGCCTTAGCTGTACTAAGCCAAGGGCAACCACATCTTCCTTGCTTGTGATTTGCTAGAAGGCTGGGTGAAGACCTTCTCATCTTGGAGAGCTCCCAGCAGCTTCTCTCTGTCTATTCCCCGGTGGGACTAGACACTCGGTAGGCAGTACCGCACAGCTGTGGTCATCTGGGTACAAAGGACATGAGGGGGTGAGAACCAATAGAACAGCAGAGAATGGAGCTAGAACCACTGAATAAAGTCCACCTTGAAACCCATTCTCGCTCTGGACTTCCAGTTGTGTGAGTCAAGAAATTCATTGACACATTGGACTCTCGGTATTTGTAGTTGAAATTATCTGATGGCTACAGCACTCTGTGAAAGATACCCTCCTTAGCTGGTGACCCTCAAAAACCTTACCAGAGTCTATCTCCAGGATCCACCTGCCCCATGTTGCCTGTTGTCTTTTGGACAATATTGACATTGGAACTGGTTTTGAGTCTGTGCTTAGCCCTTGCGGATGGGCTCACCTTGTCCTTTGCTCTGCATGGCTTCTTCCTGCCTCTCTCAGCCATGACTCCTGGGGACTCCCCTAAACATCCTGCCTGCCTGGAGGGGGCCCAGACTCCCTCCCCACCCACTCGTCCCAGGCATCCCACACCCATTCCCAACATGGCAGCTCTGCCAAGCCACAGTGTCCTCCAAGTGTTCCAGCCCTTTAGCTGGGACTGACTTTCATGAACCAAGAAAGTCTTCATATGGAGGTTTAGAAGACATGCAGTGCTCTTAGCACAGAGCTCTACAGCCTTATGCTGAGGCCCCGGGCTATTGGTTCTGAAAATGAAGCCCTAAGACTACCAGTGTGAGGATCACATATACCAGAATCAGATGCTTGTTAAAAATGCAGAGTCCCAGGCCTGCCACACAGTGTTCCTAGCAGAGCTGTGGAAGCCCTATTTTTCACAGCCCAACCATGGTTATCACACACTCTGGGTCACCCCAAAGGCAGCTCAGCTTCCAGCCTCAGCATCTGATGAAACACAGGCCAAGGCAATGGGCGAGAGCAGCTGGGGAAGAGACAGAATTGTGAAGATAGAGGGAGTGTGGGAAGCATGACAGAAGGATGCCAGCCTGTTTTGGATGTGCAGTAGGGAACTGTGCCTAAACGTAGGCTTGAGTTATCATAGATGTTTGTTTTCCAATTTTTTTGACTTTTGCCTTTATGTGTCTGTGAGCTTTTGTCTGCAGGCATGATTTGCACCCAGACAGGTCCAGCATCGCTACATAACCCATTACAAATCATAGAGTCGGTGACAAAGGATGAGGCGAAAAAGAAAATGTCCAAGATCCAAAGGACATAGCAAACTCTTGTTAGCTGGTGACCTACATGTCACATGACTCTTTGCCTTAGAGTCATCTGACAAATGTGAAATATATCTCCCCGATTCCACGCCACACCCCACCTCCCAGGTCTGTGCCAATCCGTGTTGCTCATTTCATGCTTTGTGTGGCTTTCCAAGTTCTTTCCCAGGAAAGAGAGAGAAGCCGACCCACCACCTTCTTTTTTCTTATGAAATTTATTTTACCCAGTGACTGACATGACAGAATGCAGATTGCATGGAAAATAATGCCCATAGAGGGGAGGAGGGGATGGGTATATACATACATAATGAATGCTATGCCCACCATCTGAGGGATGGACGCTCTTGAAGCTTTGACTCCAGGGAGGAAGGGGGGAAAGGCAACACATGTAACCTAAACATTTGTACCCCCATAATATGCTGAAAGAAAAAAATTAAATATTCTTAAATATAGGACAATTTATCCAAATGAAGAACAGTAGTTCATTACTGTTTAATTACGTTATGTCCTTTAAGAGTATCTATAAGAAAGTCATAGATGATGGAAAAGTTATTTGGTCACATGTAATAAACATCATCTTTAACTTCAGCAATTTTGAGTTTTATTCACTTCTTTCACTACAAATCTAGCAAATTGCATTTTTTTTTATTGCCCAGGGGAAAGTATGACAAAAAGGAGAGTAGCAGGGAAAACAATGATAAGAATGATATTTAAAAGGCTCTAAAGATTTAAGTTGTCAGTGTAGAGAAAACAGTTTGATCAGTTATGGGCAAAATAGAAAGGATTTAGTTTCCCAAGGAAACACATGAGCTCCAAGTGTAGGGGAAGAGTGCCGGGCAATACAAACCACTTACTTTTCTTAACTTGGAGCATTTGAAAAAAAAAAAAAAATAGAAAAACATTTGGCAAACTGAAAACTCAACTGACTTCATGCCTACCAAGTGAAAAATCTGATTCTTCATCATCTAAGCACATAGTTCTGTTACTCATAAGCAGAGTTATCCAATGTATAGGTTGCAGTGGATAGAAGTGGCAGTGGCAAGAAACCGACAGTGAGATCAAACTTATAAACACCCTATAGAAAAGCCCTCAAATTACTTATGACTGTTGCCAGCAGTACTGCCAGGGAACAAGAACTGTAGAGATTTCCATGCGATGACTGAGTTACTTAACACAGTTTGAGTGGCTCTGTTCCTGTTCTTTTTGGCTGACAGCTAACCACCATACTGAAGTGAACACAACCACTTACATGCACCTTCCTCTTGTACACTAGGCCTATCTTGTACAGCACTAATGCTGATTGAATAAAAAAATTCATTTTTTTCTCTCATTTAACTCATAGTTTGAAAAGTATTGCATTACAGTAAGTACTTTTAAAAAAATTTTCGTGTTCTTTGATCTACCATTGTTTTTAAAGAACTGAGTGTCCTCCACGGAACATTAATTCCATTGCCTGCTTGAAAAAATCATTAGGAAGATAAAGTTTGTACTGTACTTGAAGCATATAATCTATTAATAACACTATGTATTAAGTGCTTAATTATGCCACATATTGTGTCAAATATGTATTTAACTATATAATTTAATATATATACATATGTATATATAGAGAGAAATAGAGAGAGAGAATTTTTTCATTTAATTCTCATATTTACCCTGTGAGGTAGAAAATGTTATTGTATCCATTTTTGTAATTGAGGCTGAGTGGCAATATAGACTTTCCCAATAGTGGCATAGTAAATGATAAAGCCAGAATTCATACTCAGGATTGGTTTATTCAATGACCATGTTCTTTTCCTCAATTCTTACAATTTCTTAATTTTGGCTTAAAAAATTAACTGCTTTTGTGAACAGAATGTATCACAAAGCAAAGAAAAACAGACATTTAATGATGATTGCCACACATTTTTAAAAATGTAAATTTAAACTTCTTGATAAAAGAATTTCCTCCATGCAAAGAAAAAAGAAGGAAGGAAGGAAGGAAAGAAAGAAAAGGAAAAAAAAAAAAA
>CAUYRT010013480.1:0-13097 GCA_963574885.1 Lepilemur ruficaudatus
AGTCTCACTCTGTTGCCCAGGCTAGAGTGCCGTGGCATCAGCCTAGCTCACAGCAACCTCAAACTCCTGGGCTCAAGCGATCCTCCTGCCTCAGCCTCCTGAGTAGCTGGGACTACAGACAGGCATGCTCCACCAGGCCCAGCAATTCTTGTAAATGCATTTTTCTCTTATTCTACTATGATCATTTTACCTTCTCTCAAATATTTTATTTTTATTTATTTATGTATTTATTTTAACTTATAATTTAAAATTGTATGTATTTATCATGTACAACATATTGTTTTGAAATATATATACACTGTGGAATGACTAAATTGAGCTAATTAACGTATGCATTATCTCACATACTTAGCATTTTTTGTGGTGAGAACACTTAAAATCTACTCTTAGCAATTTTCAAGAATACATTGTTACCATTAATAACTATAGTCACCATGTACAATAGAGTTCTTATCTATTAATTTATCTTATTTATTAATATATTCCTCCTAGCTAACTGAAATTTTGTATCCTTTGACCTACACGTCCCCCACCCCTCCTCACCCCTGCCACTGGTAACTAATATTCTACTCTCTACTTTCATGAGTTCAACCTTCCACATGTAAAAATAAGATCATGAGACATTCATCTTTTTGTGTCTGGCTTGTTTCGCTTAACATAATATTCTCTAGTGTCATCCATGTTGCATAAATGAAAAGATTTCTTTCTTTTGTAAGGCTGTATGGTATACCATTGTGTATACATACATTATCTTTACCCGTAGATCTGTTATTGGACACTTAGACTGATTCCACATCTTGCCTGTTGTAAGTAATGCTGCAATGACTATGAGAGTGCAGACAGCTCTTCGAGATGCAGATTTCAATTCCCTCGGGTATATACCCCATAGTGGGATTGCTGGATCACACGGTAGTTCTGCTTCTAATGTTTTGAGGAACCTCCATACTGCTTTCCATAGTGGCTGTACTAACTTACATCCCTCCAACAGTGTGCAAGGGTTTCCTTGTCTCCACATTCTCTAATACTTGCCATCTTTTGTCTTTTGGCAATACGCATTCTAACAGGTGTGAGGTGTGAGGCTCACTGTGGTTTTAATTTATATTTCTCTGATGGTTTCTCAAATATTTTAGAGTAAAAATGTTATGGCTGTTCCTGGGTCAAAGTGTATACTTAATGATACAAAATATGCAATGGAATCTAGAAAATTTTTCAACAAAAATGTTTAAGAAATCCCACTTATTCATTATTCAGCTGAACATTTAACTACATGGAAAACTTGGCTTTCCAGAATTACTCATTTCTCTGAGGTTTTGCTTTATTAAGAGGCTCGTTTTCTTTTCTTTCTTTTTTTTAAAGAGAGATGGGGTCTTGCTCTTTCACTCAGGCTAGAGTACAATGGCACAATCATAATTCACTGTAGCCTCAAACTCCTGGGCTCAAAGCTACCCTCCTGCCTCAGCCTCCTGAGAAGCTGGGACTACAGGTATGCACCACCACACTCAGCTAATTTTTCTTTTTTTTTGTTACAGAGGCAATCTTGCTATGTTGCCCAGGCTGGTCTTGAACTCCTGGCCTCAAGTGATCCTCCTGCCTCAGCCTTCCAAGTTGCTGGAATTACAGATGTGAGCCAATAAGCCCAGCTATAGGGTCATTTTCTTACAGAGATTTTAGAGCATTTTACATAAATGGGTACAGAGTCTTAGAGAACATACTCTCCAGCTATAAACTGACACCCTGAGAAATAAAACAAACCTATAACATCAGCACAGGAGTGATCAAGAAATCAATAAGGCCTCCATACAGAAATATGACAGAATATAAAACCAAATAAAATGTTTTATATATGTATACATGTACATTAACACATGATAGTTATAATAAAAGATGGGAAAAACTATGATAGAAAAACTATATAATAATATTTAGCACAATGTTAGCTATAGGATTTGGGATAATTTTTACTTTTTTTTTTTAAGTTTTCTTTTATTGCTTGTATTGTTTACAATGAACATATATTATTTTTAAGATTAAAAATAAGCTAAAAGATCTGAGAAAAGTAGTCTTCTGTCAAAAAGCAAGACAATATGTGTATTCTTCCTGATCCATAGAACAAATTAAATTGGTGGAGAATTTTCTCAATTTTAAGATTTTTCTCCAAAGTTTAACTTGCTGGCAGGCACCTGCCACAGTCTATATGCCAGCAAATACCGACAAAGCACGTATAGCGGAACAAAGAAGAGAAGAACAGTAGCAGGACACTGGCGCGCGGGTGCGCGCACACACACACACACACACACACACACACACACACAATCTTGCTTAGCTGAGCTCCCCCTCCTCACCTCCAAACCCGAGCCAGCAGCTGTGATTGTGTATCACATGCAGATAACTATGGGCATCTTTACAAAATTTAATGTCCAGCTTGCCCACAAAAAACTGTGGTCATTTTCTGCTAGTAAAATCCTTCCTAGTTCCTAAGACAGAATTAAGTATATCAGCATTTCGTGGCTTTCTATTAAACTCACATGACCTCCAGGTGCTCTATTATCTGAACAAAACTAAGGACCTGGAAACTTCCCTGTCACCAGAGGTGCAGCCTTATGACTCACATTAGTGATATCCTAGAGACCAAAAAAGGGAAAAAGGTGAATTCAGCTTCCTAGGAGCTCAGGAGTTAATTACGTACTGGGTGGAATTTTGCCCATTATTTCAATTACCCTTCCCAAAAGAAGTAATGTCCCTTCATCTGTTCAGAGAAAAACAAAGGCCAAATCTGGCTTAATCTCCCAGCTAATCAAGTCATCCATATAAGGTAAATTGAAACCATAATTAGAATCTAAATTTCCTGATAGCTTCCCTTCGAAGAAGTCTTGCTAATTTAAAACTGGACCTTGGCAAACCAAAGAGGAACCCTAAGATCAAAGCAGTAGTAGCTTTTTGTTGTCCCTTTGGCATCAGTCCCCATGAAGGTCACCAGAGTCCTGCCATCAGTCAGGAGCTCTCTTTGGAGAAGTAGGCTGACTCAAAGAGCAAACATCCCTCTCTGATAGCAATGGCCTCTTCTCCAGGCCTAACTTCATACAAGACAAAACTAAGATTGTAAACAGCTACATTTATACTATTGTCACTTTTTTTGTTTACAATTGAATTTGAAATGCAGGCTATTATGAAGAGTCTCTTGGCTACAGCTCAAGGGAAACAGAACAACCCTAACGCAAAAACATCTTAAGCTTTGCCTTATTCCACGTCTTTCAGCCAGTTTTAGAAATGTCCTCTTTATCCCAACTTGAAAATTCTTGTTATACTTGTTCTAAACTGTCAAAAGGTTTCAGAATACAGAATTTCAGTGGCTAGAATTAACACTCTAACTCTAGGCCATTTTAAGTATGTCAATGCCTCAGAACACAACCAGCCCCATGGGGGCTGTACCCCAGGCATGATGGGGAAACCACTGCATAGACCCCCCTGAGTACAAGATATTAATAACCGATACAGATTAATAAGCATGATGACCTCAGTAGCCCGGTGATCAACCACTGCAGAGCAAAACTGGTATCAGATCCTAAGCCCCAGAACGCAGGTAGGTACACATACACTCAGTGGGTCACCCAACAGTAACAGTGACACAGCCACAACTATGTGCCAGGCCCTCCCACTGCAGCAACCAGCAAGGCAGCAATCCCTCAGTGAGCTCACTGGCTGACAGCAACAAGGACATATAAGCAGAAATTATAACTGGATACACCCCGTAATCACTGTAACCACTATCATTTATTGAGAGCTTGGTATCTGCTTAGAATTTTACATACATTATTTCACTTAAGAATCTCAATTACCCTATGTAAGGGTTACAAACCTTGGGCAAGTTTCCTACCCTCTCTGGGCCTCAGTTTCTTCACCTCTAAAAAGAGAATAATACCTACTCCATAGAATGGAGGACAGGGTCGGGACATGCAAGGCACTTAGAAAACTTTATGGCACATGGCAACTGATCAGCTGTTATTATTATAATCACTGGGGTGGCCGCTGTTATTATCTGCCACTGGAAAGACAACCAAGAAAATGATGGCGTGTAGACAGAAAGTGTGGAATAAAGGAAAGAGCACTGAGAAAAAGAGCAGCAGCTGCCACACTATAGCCAAGGGCCATGTTAGACGAGTTCCTTCCGTTTCCTCATCTGTAAAAGGGCAATGACACCCACCTGCTCCGTCACCCTCCTCACGAGGCTGTTCCGGAGGCCACGAGAAAGTATCTTTCGCCATAGGGCACAAAGCCAATGTCACACATTGTCACTGACCAGAAGGCTTCCACAAACCTTGCAAAACAACGAACTTACAGTGAGCCACGAGTCAAATAACTATGGACATTAAATGAATATTCTGGACAGCACTCTAACAAAAAATCAATAGGCATGCTTTTTAAAAATCCTATGATGGCTAGATAAAAAGTAAGGCTTGCTCAACTATTCACTACCTAGTGACTCCAAATATCATCCCTGGAGTCTTACACTGGCACAATAACCAGAACTTTGAGGGAAGCGTTTGCCATCATTTTTAAAAGGCATCCCTGAAGTGAGCTGAGAAACCCAAATCCATCACGGCACTGCAGGCGTGTGGGGGGCCGCACAGCTAATTCAGTGTAGCAGATCTAAACTGCCTGTTATCTAAGCTGTGAACACTTGACTATAGCGATTTGCAAGCTTTAGTCTTTATTATGTCCAACAAAGTTTCCTTTCCCTGCAATACTAATGTAAAAGGTAACGGAAGGTACTTTCCAATTCAGGCTTCTACAGCTTCAAACACACAGACGCGAATGCCTCTGGCCTTCTGGTCTGTGATGTTAAGATCACAAACAGCAAACAGATGACTCCTGTCCTGTGAGATTTCCTGACGAGAGGCCCTCTCTCTTTATCTGCAGGATCTACTTAACTCACCAATTGGCAGTGTGTCTTCAAATATGGTTTGTCAAGAGAAGAGGAGGAAAAGGCAATAGGTTTGCCCCTTTATGTGTCAAATGGAGGGTCTGGGACAACAGGAGAAAGAGTTATTCAAACATTCTAACTCAGTAATTCTTGTTCTAAGGAAATAATCAAGCATGCGTGTAAAAATGCGCATACAAAAAAACCTATTGAAGATCTATCTGTAATAAGTGATTAGATAAATGAAAATGTGACAGGATAGAATATTATTGAGCAATTGGAAATGGTATTTCTAACAATTATTTAACTGAGATGGAAAATATTCATAAAAGTATGCTAAACATAAAAAGTAGAATACAAAACATACAATAGGATTCCAATTGTTTTTAGAAAATACATGCATGCATAGAAAAAGAATAAAAGCACTTAGAAAATATTAATATTAGAAACATAAATGAACAGGATTTCTTTTTTGCCCCTTTATATTTTCCAAATTAGCCAAAATTAGCCTCTGTTATTTATCTAGTTGGCAAAAAAGCAATCTTTTTAAAATAAACAAAAAGACACGAAAAACAATTTGATTTTAATTGAGAATTTCATTAAGTTACCTTATATCTATATTATTTACTCTTTGTTTGGTACAAGGACTTCACTAACTGGGAGAGAAGGCATATTTTGCAATAGTAATTCAGGTAAGAAATACCTGTCATCTAAATGTTACAATCAACAAATGTTGGAAATGTTCACACTAAACAAAATGTTTTAAGTTTAAATGAGAGAGAATTATGCCAAGCAATATAATATCGAATACATGTCTCCATACAGTACATGGGCACTGAAGTAGTCAGCCACCGGTACGAACAATCTGAGACTGTCCAGTCACTCTCCCATTCACATCTGAGTACAGACAGATTCTGCCAGGCCAAAATCAGACTGTTTCAAAATAAAACTCTCAAGGAACAAAGAGTAGATTAAGTTTCAGATCTGGATGATAAGTTTTGTCACCTCAATAAAAGAACAGGTAGGAGAAAACTGCTTCTATTCCTTAATATATGGAGTAGACACTCACCAACAAATATTCTTCTAAATGGAAAACAATGCATTTTGATTCTAATCCTAGACTCTCACCAAGGCCTCAGACAACCAAGAATCCTCTACATACCAGGGACTATGAAGGAGGTCACAATTTTGAAAGAACAGTTTCTCTACTTTCCCCTCTCCCCCGTTATGACTTAGAAAAATTTCAGCTTAATAAATGGATTTTTTTCTAACCTCGAGATAAGTAAAAACCATCAATGAGGCAATGTTGTCTTCCATTTATTGCAATTATTTCATATGAACACATTTTCTCTCACCAAATAAAATACATGTCCATTTTTAAAGTTCATATCACTAATATTTTTTACTTAAACTTGGCATCTTTTAACTTTCACTGAGCCATCTAACTCTGGGCACCAGCTGGTCCTGGGGTTGGCGGTTTCCTCCTCCCATGTTTAGGAACTGCCTCTTTATGGGCACAGAACAAATGCCAGTAGCTCCCTGTATCAGGTTTTAGTGGCAAGGAGCCCATCATTGGCTTCTTTACAACCTTCCAAAGATGAGAGTATCATTCATGATTCCTTCACATAATATAAAAACTCCAACTCAAAAGCATAGCCCAACTACGTTCTCGGTGCAAACAAGAGAGTGAGCAGAACACACCTCCCGGGCCTGGCTCAGAGATGCCTAATGTCAACACCATTCTCCAGAGACCAAAGGGAAAGAGGTCAGTCTTATTTCTCACAGTCATTTTCAGAACACTAACCAGTGTATTTGCAAAAAATAAATCACATCCAATCTCCCGGGATGAGCAAAAGAAATACCAACCTGGGAACCGCGGATGGGAAACAGTCCCAGGCATTGAAAAATCTGATAGCTACTCATTCCCTATTCTAAGAACCATGAATCAGGGAGAGCCTGGGAACGTTTTACCTTTTTCTTCTGAAGTTGCTCTGATTTCAAAACATTATCCGACAACCCCAAGGAAAAGTACTGAATGGCATACTTTTATTTTTTCAGAATGAATACTGATTTGATTGAGAATTTTATACTGATCCCGTTGAAGTGAATGAAGTCATTCTTTGCGTCCACAGAGAGCTGGGAAGGGCTGTAGCTCCACGCTATTTGTAAAGGCTCTGGGCACCAAACAGGTGGCAATGGGTATTACTTTCAGGAACATGAATTGGCTAATGCACTTGCTAAGTATACGCAAAGGCTAGACCTCAGGGTTCAGAGTATCCGAACATAAAAAATGGAACATTCTAACACTTACGCCATCTAACCTTCACTACTGTCTTGTTCTGCTTTGCTTTAATGACTATAACAGGATTGCCTGGACAGCAACTGATAACTGAAGGAAAACATGTCCAAGACTGTCTAGACTTCACATGTTATTTATCCCGTATGGGGCTAACAGATAATGTATGTGACTCTGGACTCTTCCCTTACCCAGGCAGGTGCCAAGCGATGTACTCCGTAGACCAGTGGGGAGGGGGATTCCCATGCAAGTTATTTTCAGCAACAAGAGAATAAGAGTGAATCCCCAGTGGGAGAGTGTGGTGCCTCTGTTAGGGAGTTGTCCCTACTGACTCCCTTTCTTCCTCAGAAAAGGGTCGTTGCAAGTATGGCTACAAATACATGTATAGCCATTTAATATTTTAAGTTCAACTGGGTCTTAAAGTCTAAATTCTACATAGCAGAAATCATTCTGCTTAGCCAGCTTAGCGTGCGAAGCTCATAACAAACAAGAAAAAGCACTGAGTCACGACACAGGGTGTCGGGGAAGGGTTCCTGCAGGCATATTTGATGGTTTGCCAGAGGCCCTCTTGCATAAGTCTTGTCAAGTACAGTAAATATTGGTAGCATCCTCTGCTTCCAATTGATAAGTGGCTTCCATCCGAAAACCAATCTCATTTTATGTTTATTCAAAAGCCCACCAAAAGGACTACAGGGAACAACAAACAAGTATAAAAAGGTAAAATTCTTTATCAATAACTAAATTTCACCAGTTTCTAAAATGTATGTGTTGATTAGCTCAAAAATCACTTTTATAAAAAAATATGAAAAATAACACCACTAAGGTCTTGTGTATAATTCAACAATTACGTCCTGTACACTAGATAGCAGACTATAAAACTATAAAGTGAAATTGTGATCAGATAAATATTTCCCAAGAAAGAATTACAATATAAAATTTCTTATAGTATAAAAACCAAATCTCAGGGCTGTAATTTATAAGAGCTGTAAAGCACAAAAGTTACCTCCCCACCTACTACTGTAAACCGGTTCTAACATGAACAATGTCCAGAAGCTTCTAAAGGAAAAATCACCTCACTGTGCAACATGCCACACATTATCTTCAAGAAAATGTAAGAAGTCACAGAAACATAGGCTCTTTTATGGTGATCAAATTTTTAAATAATTACCTTTTCTTCATATTTTCTTATTGCCCTATCAATTAAAAATACTTAATATTTACATAAAATGTCTCCATTTATTTCAACTTTCTCTTCATTAAATGTTAACAAAATAACATTTTTCATAATTAATTACTAGAATTAGAAAAATAAGTTCCAAGTTGCCAAGGGGGAAAAAAATCTCATTACTGTTCCCTGCTTTGGCAAACCTTCTTGTACTTCCATCTATACTCTGGGCTTGGAGTCAAGTAGATGAAATCTTGGCTGGAAAGGAGATTTGTTAATTTAAGATGGTGACCCTTTCTGAAGCAAAAGGAAGAGAATGTCAATACTGCATGTTCTGAATTTTTTTTTAATTAGCCCACAAGATTTTTTATTTTCAGTTGCTGCTGATCTATTTGGTTACTTTAGCTTACAAGAATTTTAATGTGTCATTAACATTTTGAATCAATATATCCAAAAAGCATTTTAAAATCTTTATCACTAGCTAAAACCTAGAGAACCAGGAGAAAGGAATCTTAATTAACAACTTAACCAGTTTTTCCATCAGCTACAAGAGCTACTCCATATGAATAATTACCCAAGATCCAGCCAATGTTCATTCAGTGAGCATTTATTTAGTACTTACTGCGTCCCAGGCACTATACTCAGCCATGGAGAGACAATAATGAACAAGAAAGACATAGTACCTGATTGCAGAAATCTTACAGACTGTGTCCTTCTATGCCACCACCTCTAGGCTCAACTAGAAAATGTGCTTCATAATCAAGCCTAACTAGTTTTGAACAAATTTTCTCCTTACATTGATACTAATAAATGGGAAAATATTTATTAAGTATAAAAGTATAATCCTCTCCAAATAGTAGTATGATGTGTTTTTTTATAAATAATCTAGATGGCTAAAGTTTCAACAGGATCCTTTGGGAATTGCTGGGCAATAATACAAGGATAGAGGCCACCAGAAAGTCTGGCCAGAGCTGGCTCTTTCCTGGTGCTAGGGAAGCCAGCCCAGGGAAGGCTACAACAGGTCCCATTTGAACGATCTGGCCAGCCTTCTGCCCCACAGGACTCCCTATGCAAGACTCTAGATATGAAATAGATCCATAAATAAACTCATTCTGTGGCAGAATTAGTGGCTGTGTATGTAATGTAAGTTGCAGAAATGCTACTGTTCACTGTGGTCCCCAACCCCCAGGCTGCAGAACAGTACCGGTCAGCGGCCTGTTAGGAACCAGGCCACACAGCAGGAGGTGAGCGAGCAAAGCTTCACCTGTATTTACAGCTGCTCCCCATTGCTTGCATCACCACCCGAGCTCTGCCTCCCCAACCTGCCAACCTTGGCACCCCCAGTCCATGGAGAAATTGTCTTCCATGAGACCGGTCCCTGGTGCCAAAAAGGTTGGGGACCTCTGACTGTTCAAACAGATTTATGACAATACCGTGTTTCCAGTCACCTCAGAGCCATGAACTCACCAAGTTGACAAGATTCTGAAAATTTATACTATCAGAATCACAGTCCATAAAACAAACAACTAGGCTTAATGATCTTTCCTAAATAGTAAACTGAGACTTGTTTTTCTTTTAATACCGAATCTTAACTTTCCTTAGCCATATCTTTTAAGTAATCTAGAAACAATTTCAGTTTTATGAAAAGATATAGCTAAACACAAAATTCAACTTAAGTGTTAAAAAAAGAAATCTTACCAGCCACCTTCACCTGGTCCCAAACCATCAATGGTTTCTCAATACCTGCATAAAAAGGGTTCAAATTTTTCAAATAGACATTCTAAGTCCTAGACAAGTCAGTTCCAACCTAATTTTTCAAACCCATTTCCCTCTATACCACTTCATACCCTCTTCACTCCAGGCAACCTGAACTATTCTTTCTTATCTGAATATACCCTTCACTTTAGTTTTTTCTGTGCCTTTCCTCAATTTTCTATATGCACTAAGTGTCCACTGACACCACTCTGTAATTCCAAATGACACCTGCCCTGTTATGCCTAATTCAAGAGCCACCTCTTCTTTGAGCATTTGCCGGTGCCTCCTCTGCTGAACACCCACATTGTGACTCTCCAGGTGGACAGAGCATGAGCTTTGGAAACACCTTTCACCTCTCAACTGTGCCATGTACTAGACAGGCCTTGAGTAAGATACTTAGTCTCACTAACCTTGATGTGAACAACACGGGATCGTAACAACCACTGCGCAAAGTTTGGGGTTTCTGAGCAACATTTAATGCCATGAGCTCAAATCTCAATGCTAACAATTGCAGATGGTCTGACCTTTGAAAAGGAATGAAAACTTGGCCATGAACCTTAGCTTTCCTGTTCGTCTAACGGGAGGAGCTGCATGTATTTCACCGCAGAACAATAACCACAAGCAAGTCAGCACGGAACTCTCGCTCCCACGCCTGGGTCTCTGCGCTCCCACCTGCCCTCCTTGGGATCACTGGCCCTTCCTCCCTCTGGTTCCCACAGCACCCAGTGCTCCCCTTCACCATGATGTGACTCCTTTGCTCCACTGGGAGCTCCTCCTCTGATGGCACATTTGCCTAGACTACCTGGCATTAGGCAGGCACCCTGATGAATAAACACGTTAGACCAAAATTTTGAAGAATGCAAATGAAAATCAGAACATTTAAAGAGATTCTGAGGCTGGAAAACAAAGAAAAATGTTTGTTGAAATGCTGCTTATTCTTTAGGATCCAGTTCAAATAACAATAGCTGAAACCCATCAAATGCCTCCTAGAGGCAGTGTACTGCCACACGTATTCCACTGTGACTTCCTCTGCGGTGGCTTCTGCAGTTTCCCCCAGGAAGGTCACTTGACCTTGAAGCCACCATCACATTTCATCAATTCATCTCTAATAAAATCTACCACATCCTCCCCTGTATTTTAACTTTATCCTCCTACTTACGCTACAAGTTGGGAAGCTCCAGGAAGGCAAGGCCTATGTGTGATGACCTTGTTTCCAATCCATTCCCGCCCTTCCTCCCCACAGAACACGAATTAAATGAATTAATAGGGAACGTTAAAGCTTCCAAAAATAAATCATCCAAATCATGAGATAATTCAACATCTCAGGGTTCCTCTGCTAAGTGATTCATCACCCCTAAGATCCCAAAGTCAAGGTTTGAATAGATGTAGACAGCCTTCTCACATCCAGGCAAGGAATTCAATAACAATTTCTCCAAGTCAAAAGAAAACGTTTTACCCGCATAGAGTTTTCATGACTGGTAAAAGAATCAGAAACAACAGAAAACAGTGAACTGAAACTAAAAATGTAGAGGGGAAAAAAAACCTCTTTCTGTCCTACCGAAGTTTAAAATGTCCATGATTCTTTAATATTCTTTCTCCCTCCGGCCAAATACTTTTCTTAGAAAGATAAATTAATGCTTTACATTCCATACTCATGAGTAGTTATAAAAATAAAGTAGCATACACTATGCCACAGGGTTTTACGTTATTAGATTAAAAAAATTAATGAAAGTTGACTTATAAAATATATTTTGACCTCGCTGCTGTCCAATGTGGATACCACCTCATTAAAACATCTGTTTTCTATCGCCAACATTTCAGAATCAGTAAACGCATGACAGAACGGAATGCTCCACCCCAACTTCTTTTTTTTTCTCGAGGACTGCTGGTAGTGAAAAAGAGAGAAAGGTTGTGATTCTGGAATAAAATACTGACTTTCCCCCTCCTGTCTGTAGCACATTCCTTGACAGTGTAAAAAGAAACAGAAGCTTGAGTTTAATTCTGAGTTCACTGAAGCCTGAGAAGCCAACTGCCGAAACAGAAATTCATGCGGCAAACCGGCAATGCTTTGTGTTGCTCCTCCTCTCCAGGAAGTCTTCCCGGGTGATGACAGCTCAAGCCCTCCTTAGGATACCAGAGGTGAGCTCTTGGAAAGGCTCTCTTCAAGCTAAAATCAAGCCAGTTCATCAAATCAAAGAACAGTAAGCAAGAAAAAGCCAGAGGGGGAAAAACCTGCTCTCCTGAGATTTCTGGATCAATTCCAAGAACTTTCCTTCTCCCACTGCCAGCAGCACCTATCAATTCCCATAGTAACCAGCCCACGGCTTTCCAACTGGTCCAAGAGGGGGGCAAGCAAGCTGCAGGCAGAAGCACATGAGCGCGTGACCCAAAACCCCAGGCACCAATGTAACAGTTACTTAGTGGCTTACACGTTCCAATCCTACCTCCTCGTTCCCTGATTCCCAGATGGTTCTCTCCTCTTTCTTCAACCCAATGCTGAGGCGAGGAAAGGAATATTTTTTCTACAACTCTGCACAAAACAATTTTCTGTTTTCTGATACAATTTTGGTTGATGTGTATTTGGTACTAAAGCAAGCATGGCCCCTTCACTACACCATGCATAAATGTTTACTGTTGAATCCTTCGGAATGGAAGTAAAGATTGCAAAGATATTAGGGGGTGGGGTGAAAAAGGTTGTACCCCCAGAAAGGAATGAAGAGTAGATACAAGAGGAGTTCAAGACCAGCCTGAGCAAGAGCGAGACCTCGTCTCTACTATAAATAGAAAGAAATTAATTGGCCAACTAAAAACATAAATAAAAGATTAGCCGGGCATGGTGGCGCATGCCTGTAGTCCCAGCTACTCGGGAGGCTGAGGCAGAAGGATTGCTTGAGCCCAGGAGTTTGAGGTTGCTGTGAGCTAGGCTGACGCCACGGCACTCACTCTAGCCCGGGCAACAGAGT
>CAUYRT010013481.1:0-19544 GCA_963574885.1 Lepilemur ruficaudatus
CCTGTAATCCTAGCACTCTGGGAGGCCGAGGCGGGCGGATCGCTCAAGGTCAGGAGTTCGAAACCAGCATGAGCAAGAGCGAGACCCCGTCTCTACTAATAATAGAAACAAATTAATTGGACAACTAAAAATATATAGAAAAAATTAGCTGGACATGGTGGCGCATGCCTGTAGTCCCAGCCACTTGGGAGGCTGAGGCAGGAGGATCGCCTGAGCCCAGGAGTTTGAGGTTGCTGTGAGCTAGGCTGATGCCATGGCACTCTAGCCCGGGCAACAGAGTCAGACTCTGTCTCAAAAAAAAAAAAAAAAAGAAAAGAAAACAGTACAGTATCAATGACAACTTAGGTGAATAAATAAATGAAATAGAATCACGAGTTCATGTTCATGTACACATACACACACACACCCCCACCAAAGACAAAAGTGGGAAAAATGTTATGAATAAGTAATTCACATGAGGTGAACATCAAATTCCCAAATTCCATAAAAACACACTAAATCTCAATAGTAACTGAGGTAATGCAAACTAAAGAAAAATGAGATAGCATTTCAAACTTAATGATTTCATAAAAATGAAACAGTCTGTTGATGATGTGGATAACTGGAATTTTATACATTGCTAGCACAAATGTAAATTTAGTCATTTGGGGAAACTGTTTAACAATATCTTATAAATTCGATAAGGTACATGCTCTGTGGGACGATCCTTTTAGGAACACAGCCTACACTACTCTAGGGAAACTCTAACAGATATTCACAGGGATGAGAATACAAAAGGATGTTCCTGGCTGGTTTTTTATTTTGTCACAGCTAAAAACTGGAAACAATCTGAATATTAATAAGTGATTGGGTAAGTAAATAAAGAGTAGTTGAAATGAATTAACTAGAGCTATTTGTACCAGCATGCATAAATCTCAAAAACATAAGTTGAATATTTTAAAAATTATCATAAAAAGATACATTTAGTATGTATATGCTGTTTATATATAGAGACACAGGTAGTTTTGTTTATACAACATGAAAATAAATAATACATATCAAATTCAGACAATGAGGATGAGGACTGAATGTTAGGCAGCATTAACTACATAGTTGAATTATTTGATTTTTTTAAAAACTTGATATAAAGTAATTCTGAGAAAATGTTAACATTTGTTAAGCCTGGGTAATACTTGTTATATTAATTTATTTTCTGTTATGTGTGAAATATTCTATAATTTGAAAATAAATATTTTTAAAACAAATTCTATTGTGTATGTTATTTAAAGCATACACCATTATGTTATAAGATACATATGCAGCAAAATGTTTACTAAAGTGGAACAAATTAGCATATTCATCATCTCACATGGTTACCCATTTTCCCTTATTATGACAAGAACAGTTATAATCTGCTCATTTAACAAAAACCCTGAATACAATACACTATTATTAACTATAGTTCTGTTGTTGTACATTAGCTCTTTTGACTTGTTCATCCTACATATTTGCTGCTTTGTATCCTTGGACCTATGTCTCCCCATTTTCTCCCCATGATCCCAACCCCAGTAAGCACTGTTTTTGTTTGTTTTTTTGTTTGTTTCTTTGTTGGTTCTTTTGGATTTCACATATAAGTGAGATCATGCAATACTTTTTCTTTCTGTGTCTGGCTTATTTTACTCAGCATACTGTCCTCCGGGTCCATCTACACCGTGGCAAATAGCAAGATCTCCTTCTTTTTTAAGGTTGAATAATACATATTTAACATTAATTAAATGAAGATAGAAAGAAATAAGTGACCCTTTAAGATGCCATGCAGTAAATATATTGAAGGATGCCGCAGTTTATTTAATTGGCCATTTAAACTTTTTATTTATTAAACTCTCTTTTATGTATTCAACTCTCACTTATTACAGCCAAGTGAGAGTTGAATAAATTACCCAGACAAGGAATCCACTGCATCTTTATAATTGCACGTCTCTGTTTTGCTTAAGCTATTTCAAAGCATCATATTTCAACCAAAGGAATAGTAACCACAAGTATGATGGAAATTAAAGAGAAAGCAAAATGAAAGAAAGTAGGACTGGAGGGACACATTTTTTTTTTCAGATATGTGGAGATGCGAAGACAGCATGACATCAACCATGAGTCTAAAAGCACTACTTAAACATCAGGGACCAAAAAGTAATACGTATCTCAAACTCAAAACTGGGTGATCTGTCCAAATATAGTCACATGGGCCTGTGGAGAACTTTCCTAATCGTGTGAAACAGAGAGAGTTTTAAAAGAAAGCTTATGCCAGGTGTTGTTTTTGACAATCTCAAGAGGTTTTTTGTAGTCACACATTTAAGGAAGCCACGGTTAGATTGTGGAATAATTAAGAATAATGATGAATGTGACTTAGGAATCACATGAGCTCGAGGTTTCACATCTGGGAAAATATACCTAAGTGTTTTCATAACAGAGAAGCAGATTTAGAAGAAATTAAATGATTATGTGATCTAACTTATTTATGGAAATCAAAATTCAGTTTATATTACTTCAATAAATCTTAAACTACAAATAATAAAGACAAAGACACCATAGGAGTGTCATTAAGGTGAAATTCAGAAAGAAATAGATTTACCTAAAATTAAAAATATGTATATATATGTTAGGAGCTCCTTTTCCTAAGCTCCCATTCTACTGTGTTCCTTTATTATAACAATTGCCTTCATGCATTGGAATTGTCTGGTTCTGTGTGTCCCCTCAGACTATGCAAACATGTCTTTCTACCTTTCATGCCTGGCAAAGATCACAGTGACTGCACACAGTATTCAGTAATAACATGCTTAGTGAAGAAACTGAATCAATGTAGATCCTGTGAGAAAAGTCATTTCTTGCCTTTATTTTCATCCCTCCCAGCTTTCCTTGGATCTGATTTTCAAAATCTTCAACCCCACCAACCCCAGATGGCCCAAAAAGTCACATAAAATTGGATTAGGCAGAGAAAAAGGAAGGGATAAAGACGTGGTAAACTCTCTTCTGTGTTACCTTAACGCCTTGCTCCAAAGCTTGACACAAAGCATGGTTCAGTCTGACTCCAAAACAACTAAGAGAGCTTAAATGTGTGTTTATCTTTAAATAATTGCCCACATGGCTCTAAATGTATTTAGAACTTTCCTAAATCCTATTTATCTTGTTTAATCAAAACACATAATATACAATTCAATTGCTTTAAAAACAAACAAACAAAAAACACTTTAAATTTGAGTGAATCTTTCTCCAGGGCCTCCTCATCAACAATTCTCAACCGTAAGAATTTCAATTACAAACTTAATGGAAACAAAGGAGGAGTCTAACCCTGACTAAAACCTTTTCAAGAAAATTTATGAATTCTTCTAAGACCTTTAAGAATGATTTATGAAAACAATCGCACATTTAATATATGGTGGCATACGCAGCAAAATACTGAAAAGAGAAATGAATGGGAGCTATAGGAATTTCTATCAAGAGAAACAGACAGGTAAAAACACCGCCTCTCACAACTATTTTACTGTGCTCGGTAGCTGAATTCAAATGCTGGCTGGAACACAAACTTTGTCCATCAGAGGCATAACATCTAGGACAAGTACTGGCAGTTCTTTGATAGAAGAGATCAGATATAAGCCTAACAGAGAGAAGCAGAATGCAGTGGAGTCAATGGTGGGGATATTCAAGCTTGAACACAGGTGGGATAATTTTCCCTGAGCTTATATTCATAACCCACATACATCATAAAAAATTTAAAAATCTCTATTCCAATGATCTATTGACAGAATTCAAATACATAGTTCATCACACAACATACAACTTGGTGTTCTGTTTCTAGATCACAGAACTTATGATATACCACATATAAATTAATACATATAAAATAAATCCTGTAATTATCTTCTTAATGGTAAAATCATATTGAATTGTATTTGTGTTAGAAATAATTTAATAAATAAAAACATTTAAATTCTTCCACAATTTGGTTAACTCGGCTTTTGCATTTATTTATTTAAAAGGATCTGTAAGAAATTTTTAAAAAAACAGGACTGACTCAGGCTTCTCTTGACCTCTAAAAACGTCCAATGTCCAGTATGGAAAGCTTGCTCAGGTGGTTAATAATACATGATTGCTTCCAAAAGGATGAGTAGAATTGCCTTGAGTTCCTCAATCTGTCTTTGGATTTCTATAATAGAGCAAACATTATTTCCCTAACAATATTATTGTTTCTTAGAGATGGGCCAATTAGTTGCTGAGATACTTCCACGTTTTTTTCTAAGATCTCTGTCTCTCTTTGCAGTTTGAAACATCCCAAACACCATAATTGTGTTATCTAACTCTTTCTCCTTTTACTTCGTATATTTGACAGAGTATACAATGTAGATAATGGAAGTGATCTAGAGTAAGTAAGGCAATATCTTGAAGTTGTCAGAGACCCAGGCTCTTCCTAACTTTCTGCTTTGTTATTCCTAGGATGTGGGCTTCATTTTCATGTCCAAGTTCAGGACTGGAACTCAGCTTTTACATATGCATTTCAAGGGGAAGGATGGAAAAGGATGGAGAAGGTATACCTACTTCTTTTTAAGATATTTCAGGAGTAACACATTTTATTTGCTTACGTCTTTCCAGCCAAACAAAATCAAGTCACATAGACACAAGGGAGCTGGGAAATGCAGGTTTTTACCTGGGATTCAGTGTGTCCAGTGAAAAGCTATGGTTCTGCTACAAAATAAAGGATAAAGAATATTCCAAGGCAACAAGCTTCCTCTGAAAGAGTCACTAAAACAAACAACAACAAAACGCATACACACAAACATACACATTAATCATCCTGTTGGAAGGTAAATATGGAGGACAGACATATACTTAAAGATTGTTTTGCAAGTATTTTGGGGGGACAGAATATAGTAAATTTGGGGGAGATGTTTTGTTATTTCCTTTTGTAATATGCATATAAGTGGCAATCTATACCCTTTTCTCTGAAAGCAAACTAGATTTAAAAATAAACAATAATCACTCATAGTTAAGCCTGATGAATAATATAAATATTTAATATCTAATAATATTTTTAGTCAAAAGTAAGATAAAGCTATAGTGTAATTTGTCTTATTTTTCTTTATGTTCATTTGGATTCAGCAAATACTTATTATATAAGTACTATTAGTCTGGTATTATATAAGACACTGAAGATTAAAAAAATACATTTCTATTTTAAACTGGACTGATCAAATGTATTTCTTTCTCCCCAAATCATCATTAAATGAAAGTAAAAAAGTGAAAATAGTAATAAATTCAGAAAATTTTCTCAGAGTAAAATATAAATTAACAAGATATTTTTATAAATATGTGGATGAATTAATAAAAAGGTAGAAAAAGCACTCAGGAAGTCTCAGAAAGATTCCACATTTGTAAGTGGAATATAAGGAGAGTGGAAGTGAGAAGTAATGCAGAGTTCCAGTGAGGCAACGTTGAATCGCTGTGTCTCACAAGGGAGCAAACCGTGTCTCAGGGCCCCACACGCGTTCAGGTGCAGTATGATTGGCAACGTGGCGAGAGCTAGTAATCTAAAGAAAAACATAAGATTCTTGCTCTAAGACCATTTAATAATGTCTCTGGATAAGAAGGCCCTTAATATGGTCTGTAGCAACTCAGAATAAATCTTTCTCCTTTATTCTTTCCCTTAGGAAGGTGACGAGAATGCTGTGTCACAACAGGTAGCTGATCTTCTCTCTGACTGGATACCGTAAGATCTCGAACACACATCTGACATATTCATAACCTTCAATCAGCATTCTTCCTTGGCCCATATGTACAAAGACTCTAAAACATCTGTATCTTAAAAATATATGACCAAGCGTTTTGAGATATTCGAGGGTAAGCAACAGCATGAAAGAGAAGGACCAAAATGAATGAACATATTAATATTGAAGACGATGCTACCATTATTAGTGAACTAAAGAGAACTCTGTAGTAAAACTAGTGTATTTAGAGAGCTTTGAAAATGATTTGCAGCTATAAAATAAGAAAACTGTTATATAAAAAGAAGCAGTCACAAAATAAGAAAAAACATGGACTATGAAATATAAATGCTAAATTAAAGAGATAACTATAAAGGTTTAAAGATGATGATAAAATCTAAAAAATGTTCTCAAATATAAAGCAAAAATTTTTTTGCACCAATTAATAGTCATCGACCCTGATTTAATTCACATTCTATACCTGTATCCAAACATCACATGCACCCATAAATATACACAACTATAATTAACTATTATATACCCACAATAATTAAAAATCTAAAAAAAGAAAAAATAATTTTTAAAAATGAAAAATACAAGAAAAAAGGTAAAAGACATGGAACAAAACAAAAAAATCAATCCTTGAGCTTCAATGACTGATTAAGGAGTTCCAAAAACAGAAAAAGAAAATGTAGAATGGCAATAATCAAAGAACTAATAGAAGAATAAAAAAAATTCATGGTTGACAATAGAAAGGGGACTTCAGATGGAAAGGGCCAACTAAGTGCTGATCAGAGTGAATGGAAAAGAAAACAAAGTTTTAATCACTTATGAAACAAACACAGGACAGACACTCAGAAAAAAATGAAAATCAAATGATCAATACAATTTCTTCAGGAAGAACAGAAGGTGAAAAACATTTTATCAATAACTTCAAAAGTTCCAGGGCAAAATAATTTCAACCTCAATTTCATACCTAGCTAAATGGACAATTCATTGTAAGAGAAAATTAAAATATTTTTAGATATTAAGGACAAAGGCAGTTTCATTCCCTTGTATCCATTCTTTAAAAGTTAATTAAGGACATATTCTAGTACAGTAAAAATGGTATCCAAGAAAGAGGGGAAAAGAAACATTATAACTAACCCATAAGTATGAAAATAAATAAAATAATTTAAAAATAGCAACTATATCACAGTCCTAATATAAAATTATTCTAAACTAAAACAAGAAATCAGATGCTCCAAAAAATAATAATGGATTACATTCAACAGGTAATAAAACTGGAAAGTTGTCAAACCTTAATGATATGGGGAAAAAGTAAACTAGTGTAGTGTGGGTGATGAGAGTAACGGTATGTCGAAGAGGTAACATTTGAATCTTTAATTCCCTTTTGAGAGGTTTACTTTGAATGACATAGGTTTAAATTTCCTTCTCTATGGGGTCCTTAACACTCTTTCATTCTATTTTTATTACTGGGATGCTGGCTACTGATTCTTTCTCTTCAATATATGGCAAAAGTAAAAAAAAGGAAAACCAAAAACCAAAACAAAAAAACCCACAAAACCTAATTCCTTATCTTCAATAAAGGTGAGTCAAATGACACTGTTAGAAGTTTGTTTTTTTTTTTTTTTTTTTTTTAAGGTTTGAGCATATTATTTAGACAATTGACTACCAGAAACAAAAACAAATAATCAAAAGAAGCTATCACCCTGGAATAGACCTAGATATAGACTAGAGATGATAAAGTAGGTGAATTTTACTTATAAAGCCTATGAAGAACTTGCTTTGGAAATGGGGATGCATATATATATATATATATATATATATATATACCTGATAATAGAAACATACCATATAAAATCAAAGAATCAAAGAAAAATGATAAAATAAATTTATTTCCCATGCAAACTATTATTAATATAATAATTTCTACACAGTGAGATGTGTGTAGTGGTAAAAGGATTTGCAAGTACGAGAGACCAGGGAAAGGGTGATTTTCCAAGCAGATCAGTTGGCAACACTGTTCATAGATAGTTTCAAGCCAAGAGATACCTGAAAGATATCTTGAATGATGAAAATGAAATTTGGAGGAAAAGGCACATTTTGGCAGAACAACAGCATGTGCAGTGGCATGTAGGTATGAAGCAAAATTTTTATCTGTTGGTAAAGAATAAAGTAAGAAATGGCATATGAATAAGAGACAAGGCTGAAAAGGCAGATAAGAGCCAGGTTGAAGGGGTCATGTTAAGTTTAGATACTAGTTGAAATTTTAAGGATCAATCCCCAAAATATTCAGATTTGTGGCACTGTTAAAAGAATGCAGGAAGTAATTCACACCCTTTTGACAGAGAGTACAGATGGCTGTACATGTTTTAGTAAGTTCATTTTGAAGTCTAATTATTCTATAGCCATAGCATAGACAGCATACAGATAACCCACATCTAAATATAAAATTCAACTGTAGATATGATTTATAGAAAATCGTTAATGAATCCTGGCAGTCTTGGAAAAGTACACAAGTTTCAAGAGTTTATGTTACTTGAAACACTAAATGATCTAAAAATTTTAACTCTACAATTTGTGAAACCATGATGTTTTAAGGTTTTTTTTTTGTTTGTTTGTTTTTTTGTTTTTTAGGATCCGTAATATAACACCAAAGTACCTGGTTGCATTTAATTCATTTTCTCATACAACCATAAGCATTTATGAGTTGCTCTTGAAAGAAATAGAAATCCTCCAAATTATCATACATAATTTTTAATTGTCACATGCCCTAATACTTACTGTTTAGAATAAGGAAACATAAAACAAGTGCTAAGGGAGAAAGTGATATTAAAGCACAGCTTAGTTCCATAAAGTTAAAATGTATTACTTACTATAATCCCTTCATATAAATCCCAAGTTTATTTATCTATTAGTTTTAGTAAGTGAGGTATTTATAACTTTTCTTTCCCCTATAACAATATTACTTACAGATTATAATGGCTGAAATGTCATTGCTAACTTTAATTTTTGTTTTCATTAGATATCTTGTTATTTCAACAGGCAACATTCTGCTATTGAGCCTTCCCGTAAGTGTGGAATAGGAAACATCCTTCATCATAATTGCTTTAGCAACCTAATAGATGTAAAAGACTTACCTACTTGCATTTTGTGTGTTTACACTTCAAAATGATTCCATTATGTTAACCATGTTCAGGAGGAGACTGTAACTCAATATAATGGAACTGTACACATTAATACAAGCTTACAGCTTTCAATATATTTAATGTCTTTTTGCATTTATAAAACTATAAATTAAACCAAAACCCTCAGGTTGTCTATTATTTTCCCTATAGATGTTAAACTAGCTCAATAAAAAATATTCTGCAGGTATCATGCGTAAGGAGACATGAGCAAAGCTCCTCTATATCCAGCCCACTCTTTCTTCCATCCAGCCCATTCTCTGCTTTACAGTTAGAGAGAGCTGTCTTGAAATATGTAAACATTTATTCTATATATTTATACCATACAAATTATTAAAAGTACTTAAAGGTTTCCCATTGCTCTTAGGATAAAGACCAAAGACTTAAGAAGTTTACATTACTCCCAGGATCCAGGTCCTACTATCCATATAGGGTTGCTCCTGGGCCATTCATCCTCACTATGTGCTTTTAGTTTCTCTTAGTGATTAGAAGATGCTGAGCTCCTGCCTGTGGGTCACTGTATAAGTCATTTTCTATTTAGGCCTAGTCTTGGATGTGGGGTGGGGTGTGGGGTGTGGGGTGTTCTCCCACAGAACACACCATACTCTCTCTGTCTCTCTCTCTCATTCTTCTCTTGTACTTCAGGAATTAATCCCTGTATCTTCTTCAAGGCAATTTTCCCAATCACCCTCAAATCCCATTACACAGTCCTCAAGCTCCTGTGTGTGTGCTTCACTCTAAGTACCACACTGTCATACAGTGATTAATTGCATAATGAGCCCCTTAGAGTTTGTCTCCTTGGCAAGATTGTAGCCTCCCAGAGGGCAGGGAATCCTACAACTTTATGTCTGGAATAAATATATATTGAACAAATAAATGATAAACATAAATTAATCAAAGGAAAAATACTGCACCTGAGTATTTTTATATTATATGCCTACTGCTTACATTTTGTGCATATTTATAAATTTTTGAAGTAAAGAATTTGGGGCTGTAAATAAGCTGTGTTCATGGGATTTTTAGTATCTCTCTCTCTTATATACAAATATATTTGTATGCACACATATCTTTAAAATACAGGACACTTTCAGAAATAGCTCTTTTGAGGGAAGATGTTCAAATTATATGAAGTAAGCTGGAAAGATTAATACAGCATTTCATTTATCAATATTTTCAAGAAATATTTAAATTTACATAAAATGATATTTTGACATGTTTTTACTCTGTACATCTCAGATATTGAGTTAAATGCTCAGTATATAATGTAAAAGAAGGTAATTTTAGTAAATTTTACCATTATTTGCTTAAATTATCTTAGAGTCTATGTACAATGTTAAATTATTTGTCAAAAATATCAGAAAAGTCTATCTTCTCTTTAATATCTCAAACACATTATTATACTGTAGAACTAATATTTACCCAAAATTCAAAATAATATTACCAGAAATGTCGACACTGATAACTTTACCGGATATAAAGTTAGAATGTTTGGACATCATTATAATTTGGAGTCTCACTAGCTGTGTGATGATAAAACTGGGTCTTTTTTTCTAGCATCATTTACCTATACTGTTAATTTTTAAAAAAAGAGATATAGAGAAAAATCGTCTGTGATATCTAAACTTTGAATGATCTGGTGGATAAAAGAGTACTCCAGGCACCGTAAAATGCAAAGTAAAGGAAAAGAGGTTTGAAAAATAAAATGTGAGTTCTAGCAGGAGAAATGCACCTGATGTGGTACAGTATAGGGGGTTGGGTGTGCGTGTACATGTGTACGCTTGGGGAGGTATTTAGTAAATAAAAGGACAAGCTAGGAAAAGGAGGAAGTGTGTAAAGACAGAAAGGGAAAGGGATGCAGGTGAAGACATGTGAGAAAGCCGAAGGTATTCAACACCATGCTAATGTTACCTTAAGGTAATATACGTGGCCACAAACAATTTACACAAAAAAGTGATGTGGGCATCTATGATTTTGCAAAGCCTCAAGGAAGTGGAAACACATCGCAATAAAGCAAGTCGTTAAAAAAAGGTTATTCTTGTCATAAGCAAACCTAGGGAACACTATGAAAAATGATGCAAATGGGGAGGTTACATCATATTATTTTTGCATTAGTGAAAACATTTGAAAATCTCTAATGCCCGTCTTTAGAACCGCTTTCTCAACTTGAAAACAACTAGTTTAGCTCAATTACGACGGGAGTGTGCTTAGTATGAATGCACACAGGGGCATTACCCTTGGTATAGTAAAGGTATGCAAGCATTATGATAGTCCTTTCTGTGCTGGAGTTTCAGCATTTTTAATGGAGTGAGGGGAGTTGTGCGTTAAAATACAACACCTTCACGTCCGATTTAATGATCCAGATATACGAGATGAAAGAGAAAGAGGGAATTGCAAATTTGGGATTCTTGCAGAATAGGCTTTCCAAGCATCTGTTTTCCCTCTCATGGGGCTCCAGAGATATTTTATAAAAGTAAATTACACATAATTTGAAAAACAATGAAAGTCTTCAACACACACACAACAGTTATCTAAATCTACCAGGAGATTTTGAAAATTGATCTTTTATGGCTCTTGATCTGTTGCCAAATCCCTGGAAGACTTAAACATTCATTTTTGTTGTTGTTGTTGTTTATGAAACAGAGTATTCATAGCAAAAGCCATTCCTGTTGTTTAGTTTTAACAAAATTGTATTGGGAGGTACTATAAATACACATGTTCTATATGTGTATTGAAGAAAGCAAAATGTAGAAGACGTCCTAATTCTCAAAATGTTAAGGCAAAGAACATATGAAAACTGTAAAACTTATCCCTTTGTTAATCTGCATTATTTACCTCTCTTCACATATTAAAATATGAAACACTCCCTTCATGACATACAATGCATCAAGTATATTACATATTATGCTTATAGTTAGGATAAAATGATTGCATATTTTGTATATTACAACCCCATTTAAAAGTTTGTAATTATACACTTAAGCCTTTGGTAGCCATATAACCTTTTCATTGTTTATATTCATAATTATATTCTCATTGGTAAAAAATACCAAAGCCCTCTAGTGGCCAAAATTGTATATTTCCACTGTACTTCCCTAAATTCTCTATAATAAATTATTACTTTTAAAAAAATAATTAGCTTATTTGTAATGCTGTTAATATAAATCCCAGGAATACTATTTCTTCTTTCGAAACAAGACTTTCTCTTTTACCGAGGTCTAATTTAAAAGAAAATATGGGATAATTATGGCTTTAAGATAATATCATTATTAGGAAAGACATTTTAAAAAATATGCCCTGTAATATAAAATTATGAGTGTGAACAAACTGTTTTGAAATTTCAAATTTAATATGTAGAGGATTAGGCATATAGACTGTAGGACACATGATTTTCATATGTAGAAAGCAAGAATTAGAGGATAATGACTGAAGAACCCAGGTAATAGTTGTAACATCTATCCATTCAAACAATATTTCTTTTCAGAAGGCTAATGTCAAACATTTACATAAGAACTACATGAGGCATTTTTGTAAAGCAATAAATTTTCACGTATACCACAAAGTCTAGTCGGCCAATCTGGAGAGCAGAGGTGCATGAATAAGGGAATGAAGCCGGGAACCACGGTGAAGGGTGGAGGATGCGATTAACTAATTGGAACATAGAATGAGGGCTCCATCTTGCCCTGTTTAAAGGATTTTAAGGGAAGCTAGAAAAACAGATTTTCAAACAGTGGTGTGATTTTTTAAAAAAAAATGATTGTGCAGATTGGGCCAAATGAGTTTTCAGGAGTCAGGCAGCTCACACATCACCATTCTGAGACCTCTTGCTTAATAAACTCAGTGTCATTACCTGAGGACACCACAGAGTTATTCTCTTATGGCACTTTTGAAAAGAACACTTAGCCAAATCTTCTTCAAAATTAAAATAGTTGCATTAGTCTTTTCCAAGCAATAAATTAACATAGGGCATGTCCTTTGTTGGAGGGTCATTTTATCTCATGAACATTTTGTCTCAAACTTTCTTTGCCTCATCACCTGTAGGAAGGTTAGGAAGATGTGCCCATATGGCCATGCTTCCCAGGCATGTGACATGAGTATCTTTAGACAGATAAGGATCTGTCCAGTTCTTGATATGTTTACTGTTTTAAGCAATATATTGCTGGACAGAGTTAATCTTTTTAAAATAAATTAATTCTGCAACTTCAATATTTTTTCTTAGGAAACAAAAGTTACCTTCAGTCTACTGCAGAATAGGTTGTGAACCACCAGGGTGTCATCACATGTTACTGAGGGTCTTTCCATTATAAGCTGTTTTATAACGAATTGCTTACCAAATAGCACAGGTGCTGGGAGACAGCTTAGACCAGGGGTGGGGAACCTGTGGCCTTCTAGGTCCTTAAGTGTGGCCTTTTGACTGAATCCAAATTTTACAGAACAAATCCTTTTATTTTGATTAGTATGTTTTTGTTTGTCTTTTATATTTTTATTTTATTTTTAATGTAGAAATATTTAAAATACCAAAGAATAAAACAAGTTTCAACAAAAGAATCCTCGCAGATGGACTGAAACAATTAGAACATTAGTAAGCCATAAGGGCTAAATTGACGGCTGCTATGCTCCTGATCTAGTTCTAACTTCTCCCGCCTGACTGTCACCACTACTGCACGAAGCTGGTTGGTGAGAGTTTATAGGGGTTGAATATGCCAGTCTGTTATCAAATGTTATCAGCTTTTGACAACGGTGCACTGTGTTTCTGTTTGAAGTGGAATTTGTGAATAGTTGCACAGCTCAACAGTATTTTTTAATTCTGTCTGCTTAAGAGTCCATCATGCCAAAGAAGACCAAGAGAACACTGACAGAAGAAAACAGATTTTTTAGTAAGAATTGAGAATTGCGATATTATCTTGTTTCTGCTAAAGATAAGATGATTTGCTTGCTTTGAGATACTGCAATATCAACATTAAAGAAATTCAGTTCTCATCAGCATTATAACACTCATAAAGACCACAAATATTTTAAATTAGCGGGCCAGGCATGAAGAGTTGTATTGCAAAAAATAAAATATGAAAAACAAAAGCAAAGGCAATTCTTTCAAGCAGCAATAAGACCTAGAAATAATTCCACTGAAACAACTTATAAGGTAGCTTATATACTCAGGAAAAGAGAGAAGCCTTTCAGTGGTGTAGAAATTGTGAAAGAATGCATTGTCAAGGTTGTAGGATGCTTAGACCCCAATAACATTTCAAATTACAAACAAATGCCTCTTTCAAGGAGAACCATAACTGACTGGCAGTATGAATTAGCTTTCAACTTAACAGAACAACTTCATGTACTACTTTAAAGGAAAATATATATTATTCAATCACTTTGGATGAATCAAGTGATACTATTGACTTGGTACAGGTTTTATACATCATTCTGGTCATAACAGAAGATTTTTTTGCTACAAAGAATGACTGGTTTTGGGCACTCTTGCAAACAGAGCACGAGGAATAAATATTTTCAACAACTTTCAAGATCGGTGTCCTGAAGTTGGACTGAATTTGGTAAATTTAGTGAGTGTATGTACAGACGGTGCACCTTCTGTGACAGGAAAACATGAACAGTGTTTTGCACAGATTTAAAAAGTATTAACAGATCCAGATTCTCTCATTTCTCTTCATGGTATCTTGCATCAGCAAAATTTCTGTGCTAAAGCTACTATTTTAAGTGACACTTTGCAACAAGTTATAAGTATTATTGACTATATTCCTGCAAATGCAACACGGTGTCATCAGTTTTGTAACATGCTAACACTGAAAGATGAGTGTTTAGTGTGGATTTGCAGTATCAGCCTGAAGTGCGTCGGCTATTGCAGGAACAGGTATTAGCCAAAGTTTTATCTCTGCAAGCACAGATAGTTAAATTTCATCAAGAACTGTATCAGCAATGTGAATTATTGACAGAGATTTCTATCAGAATGCAGCATTTTTGTGTGATATCATGTCAAATCAAAAATACTCAAATATTACTTTGCAAGGTAAAACTAAGTCTATATATGATATATGACCAAAAGCACAAGCATTTCAAGAAAAACTCATTTTTCAAAACGCTTCTTCAAAGATGAACACTTTCCCCAGTTAGCAAAGGTCACTGATGAGCAGGATGATATATGCGAGTCATTTGAAGAATATGCAGCTGTCCTATTAATTGAAGAATGCAATGAAAGGTTCACTGACTTTGAGAATCATGACATTACACTCAAATTAGCATTTCAGCCTCAACTAGTTGATATCACAAAGGCACTTAAAAAACTACAGATGGCATTGATTGAGCTCTCAGTAGATGACATTTTAAAGTCATGATGATAAGAAAAATCCAATTGAAATATGGAAAACTGCAGTAGAATACCCACACCTTTGCCAACATGCTCAAAAAATGCTTTCTTGCTTTTTGATCACGTATTTCTGTGAGTCTACATTCTCCTACCTAACCCAAATCAAGACTCCCTTTACTCTTAATTCCCAGAAATCAAGCATTTCTGGGAATTAAGAGCAAATAAACATGGTAGACAGTGTGCACTTAAGGAAAGTGGAAACAAAATAACTTAATTTTTTAAATTATTTTCCTACTCTGTCCAACTTTTTCAGCCTTTTCAACAGCATGCATGCATTATTTTCAGTTATAAAAGTGAGGTCATAGTGAAAAGTTTAGAAAACATGATGGAGTAAAGTAGAATTTCCTTCCTCAGTAACAAAACAACAAATAGCATGAACATTTAATATTAATAGCAGAAACCAAAAAAACTAAAGAGACACAATACACTATCTGAATTTGAAATACTATCTACTAAAGAAAAAAGAGAGAGTTTTATGTTGGCTCAGTACAGATCCTAAAACTGGCCTTGATGCCTCCCTAAAGGCTGCCCCTAAAATTTTCAGGGCTTAGGGTAAGAGTAATTGCCATATATCTAAATACTAAATAAAGGTCATTTCAAGCTAAAAAACTTTTTAAAAATGTTAGTCTATCTTCCTATCTTGAAAAATAGACCATAATGAAAAGAGCTGGAAGGCCAGTTTTGAATACAGAATTTATGGACAACTCAGCATTCTATGTCAGAGTGTGGCAGGGAAGAAAAACCAATTCCTGCCTCCCAGGCCTTGACCATGGCCCATCACCCTCTTTTTCCCACCTCAACTCTGAGCCACACCACGAGGGGCACAAATGTATCTGTGTAGAAACCCCAGCTCACACTCCCAAGCTCTGTCCACAGTCCCTGCAAACAGTCAACATTTGGCCATTCCTCGGGTCTAAGGATAATTACACCAGTGGTTTGGTCTGCCCTCGGAAAGAAAATTCATGATGTGAGGCTACTAATGCCTTAAAGTGTGTTTGGAACCAATGGTTAGGGCATTCCAAGGTCTTGGGTACTGTAGTGTGATCTAGAGGAAAAATACAGACTCCAGCTGGGCCCAGGCACTTGGCCCCACATAGCAGCCGGAGGAGGGCAGAGTAGGGCACTCTAAAGCACAGTACGCAAGGCAAAGGTCTTTATTGATTAAGTTTAAAGAAATTAGAAAGGGAATTAGAGAGGAAATAATAAGAATCTAGGAAATGCAAAGTTGATATATTATATGTCATAGGAAACACTACTACTTTTTGTCATAAATGGACTCCATGATTATGGAACAGAAAAAGGAGTATTCAAGAGCCTAATTTCCCTGAAAGAAAGCAACTACTGAAATTTGGCCACTTAAACTGTACAATGTGTTCCAGCAAGATCTGTTGGTGAACAATAGACACTAAGAAATACCCAGCATTTCAAGGATAGCTCTGCAAGCAGAAGGAGCAAGTTAAGCACAAGCGAGAAAAGTCAGGCTCATCTCAGACTTTTCCAGAGCAACATCAAATGACAGAAGATAGAGTCACAATGGTACAAAGTTCTGAGGGAAATAAAGTATGACCCAAGAATGTCATGCCCAGCTAAGTTGCTGTGAAGTATAAAGAAAACAGATATAACAGTCTCAAACCTCAAGTACCCAAGGAAGATACCAAGCTCAAAATTTGCCAACCTAAAAGATGAAAGGAGAAGCTATGACAAAAAGATTAGATCACATTTCAATGTCCAGGTCTTCACATTCTGAAGAAAATATATCATTTCAGACTGTTCTTAAATCACCAAGTTATCCTTCAAATTATAGAGACAACTGACAGAAACTCTCAAAGATCTAAGAACAAACAGACAACAACATCTTTGGAACATTTCTTTAAAAACAAACACACAAACAAAAACAGAAACAAAATTACTTGCCAATATGCTTGACAGCATAGAGTCATATCAAACATGGAAAAGGATTTCAAATTCTTTTTGCTTTTTCTTGTATATTCCATAATCACTAAACAATAAAATCATAATTTAAAATACATTCAGAAATTTATACCAGTTATGCAAATTTTAAAAACACACATAAGACTACATATTGTCATCGGTACCTATGCAGTAAAAGTTCAAAAGCAACAGGGGGGATAAGCAACAACTTCAAGGAAGGAAGAGATCGAGTTGAGAGCAAAGGACTCAGGGCTTTCACTGTATCTGTATAGTCCAAATAAGAAAAACAAAATGTCTCTAAGCAAATATGTCAAACAAAAACATGTGTTAAATCTGGATCACTGGTACCATGTGCTTATTATTTTCTGTACTTTAACATATGCTTAAAAATGTTCATAATTAAAAATGTTAAAAAGTGAAAAGCCTGAAAAATGTATGTTTGCTTGTTTTACCATGGAGAAGTTTTGAATATTTTAATTGGATAATTTTTAAATTATTAAAATTCAGATTCATCATTACAAAGTATTATAAATAAACAGAAAGAGCATGACATGCTTCCTTTACAGTGATGTTTGTCAATGAAAAGAAATTAGAGTCACACAGTATGTTGCCACTAATATCACATTATTTAAAATGTGTTGGTACCAACAAAAACTGTTCATAAGAAATATCATTTCAAATTTAAAATAACTATAATATATGTGTTTGGGGACCAGAAGATAGAAAGTTGATAAGTGTACATTAAATGCTTGTTTTGCCTAAAGCTATGCATGTTTATACTGTCCATATGCCAGTTTCATAAGTTTAGGATGAGTCTAGTGATGAAATACTCATCTGTGCCCTAGGCTTCACACTCACTCTGAGGAAGCAATCTAAGACACAGGGAAGAGGAATCTGACGTGAGAATGTGTGAGGCAGGGCGTACGTAGTGAGAGGTGTTGGGGCTCTGGGTTGGAGGACACCCGTATCATCTCAGCTCCTTCAGTGATCAGCTCAGGAACCAGAATACAAAGGTGTTTCAGCTATGACATCGGTCACTCTCTACAAAATTCAAGTGATCTGGCTCTATGGTTCATTTTCAAACCTCTACAACTTAAACCATCCTCCCTTCAGGTAATACTGTGTCTCTTTTTGACCAAAGAAGGTCAAGGCAGCCAGCTGTTGTAGGATAAACACAAGAGAAAAGATAGCAACACACATCAAGTACCCAAGGAATATAACAAATCAAAATTCACTAACCCAGAAGATGAAAGGAAAAGCTGTTAAAAGGATTAGATCAATATTTGTATTGTATATTTCAAAATAGGCAGAAGAGGATTTGAATGTTTCCAGCATAAAGAAGACATAATATGTTTGAGCTGATGGACATCCAAGTACCCTGGTTTGATCATTATACATTTTATAAACGTAACAAAATATCACAAGTACCCTGAAATTATGTACAAATATCATATGTAAATAAAAATATTCACACATTCTGAAGGAGAAAATATATCACCAGAGTATTTTAAAATTACACAATTTTCCAGCTACAGAGACAACTGACAAAAATTCTCAAGAATCTGAGAATACACAGAATGCATATCTCTTGAAAATTTCTTTAAAAAATAATGTACTTGACAAGGAAATCTAGTGTATAAAGAAAAAGAATAAGAATAAATATGGTCTTTTTTTTTTTCCAAAAATTTTATTGGGGGAAAATGATAAAACATTTACAGTACAATGTTTACAGTCACAATTTGTAGTGAGCTGATTTCCCAAAATATATTACCACTCAAGTTGACTTATCTTGTTACATTCAAAAACCTACTCTGTCAAAGTAGTCCAGAGAGTACGTACATAGTACTCCACCTGTACCTACATACAACCAACACTCCATTTTAAGTGTACAATTAAATGATTTTCAGTGAATTTACCGAGGTGTACAGTTAATCACATGAATCAGTTTTAGAGCAATTCCTTTCCCCTATTGAGACCCCTAATTCCACTCCCCAACTACTTTTCAAGCATATCCCACCCCTCCACAGTGCCCACCACGTGGCTCAGACGTGGGTTTACCCCCTACTCCCCAATTCCCTAGTGATCACTCCCACCCTTTGAGCACCATAGTGTTAATCAGTCAATACCAGTTTGATGGCGAGTACAAGTGGGGCCCATTCTTCGGGTCTTGTGTCACCTCATTTCGAATAATGGGCTCAAGCTTAATCCAGGATAATATAAGAGGTGCTAACTCACTGTCATTTCTTAAAATTGAGTAATATTCCATTGTGAACATATACCAGATTTTAACAATCCACTCATGAATTGACGGGCACTTGGGTT
>CAUYRT010013482.1:0-15415 GCA_963574885.1 Lepilemur ruficaudatus
GAGGTGTAAAGAGCAAATATTCTCTCCCATTCTGTGGGTAGTCTATTTGCTCTAGTGATAGTTTCTTTAGCTGTGCAGAAGCTTTTTAATTTGATCAGGTCCCATTTGTTTATTTTTGTAGCTGCATTGATTGCTTTGGGGTCTTCTTCAAGAATTCTTTGCCTAGACTGATGTCTGAGAGGGTCTTCCCAACATCCTCTTCTAGGATGTTCTTTTGAGTGTTTTAATAACTGACTCTCAGGGGAAAGATGTTTGAAGTGCCAGTTTGTAGCATTTGCCAATTTCTGTGGTGTAAATACTCCTACCATGACCAATTTCAAGATACCAATATCCTGGATGTGGATTTTGGGATGGATTTACATAATTAATTCTCATGGCATATAGCAGGTGCTAGAGCACTTTTGATACTTGGTAAGCATGAACTGATGGTAATTACTCTACCTGATTTCTAATTGTACTACTCAATATACTTTTAGTTGCAAGTGGCATAAACCCAACTTAAATTAGCTTAAGCTGGTTCTTAAGCTAATTCTTGGTTCTTCACATAATTGGAAAGGTTACAATGTAAGACTGTTGCTGACACAGTGAGATCCTGGGATTCAAATGATTCAGTTTTCTTTACCTCTTTATGTTAATATCCTTGTGTGATCCTACCCTGACCCCTTAGAAAGAAGTCATCTACATTCAAAAAGCTTATGGCCTGGTAATGGAGACAGATACATACATTAATACACTAAAGTAGAAAAGTACAATTTCCAGGAAAGAAGAAAAAGTGTTAATAAGCTTTGTATTGTTGATTTTCTTTTTCTTATATATATTCTAATATTTTAAAAATAGTTTATAAATTCCTTGAGACAGTAACTGTATTTTAAATCATTTCTTTCTGTGTCTATGGACATATGAATGAAAATTAAAATCCTCATTATCTTGGTACTTGTTTCAATAATTCAGAAAGTACCCTGATTTCAATATTGTCCAATTATCAAAAACATATTATTACACTTTTGGAGTCATATTTTCTGAGTCAGAGAGCTGATTTCTTTGTCTGGAATTTCTATTATTAACAGTAAGCCATTGTGCTAGAAAACAATAAGATGATAGTAATACAATATTTCCTGAAAATTTTACCTATTTCTCTTCTGATATTTTTCTTTGAGAAATAGAGCTTCCTTTGCTTGTAAGTGCTGGATTCTTTCTTTCTTTTTTTTTTTTTTTGTCTTTTCTTGTTTTATTTTCCCCCAAATTGGTTATAGTTGCTTTTAGTTGGATGAGATGACTTATGCCTGATATGGTTAATAGCTCAATAGTTTTAATGTGTTGATATTCTGAAACATCTAAAAATAAAACCTATTTTGGTGAGCTTTTATTTGCAATTTCTTTTTGAAGTTTATTTTAACTCTGTATCAATGATATTCAGTTAACTCTGTTATACAGAATGAAGTTGTTAAAAATAAAGCATGAATTTGGATTCAATGATAGAAGTTTTAAGATTTCACCTTGTGGAAAATTCTAGTGCTAATGTGTTCAGTTTGGGAGAACAAAAAAATTCTCAGATTTCAATGAGGTAACATTGAGAAATAATGACATATTACAATCTAATTTCCAAATAGATAAAAGGTTCACCTTGAGACTATTTTGCACAATTGGGTAATAAAAGAAAAATAACTCATTTTGGATCAAAGTTGTTTTTCACCTCTGTGAGTGCTCAAACATTTGTTCAAATGTAGCTGCTCTGAATGTCTAATTGTAAATAGTGCCAAGTACCTTCAGCTCTTACAGTTTAGTATTTAAAGTGAATATCAGTGATTCCCAAGCCCTTGGCTATGCAAACATTATATTTCAGTGACAAAGGAAATGCCAAAATTCCCTTAAATAAAATAAAAATAAATACTTAATGAAAAGAGCAATAAATGGAACACACTACCTTAAAACTTTATTTTAATAACCTGGTATAGCAATTAGATTTCATTAAACACATTATAGTCTAATTTTTTTTTTGAAGCAAAAAATATTTACAGAATTTTGGGGACAATTCTCTAGAGATTTCTCACATTGCCTCGTATCTTTTAGGCAAGACACTGACTGCCCTTTGCTCTTTACCATTTTTTCTAGAATGTTTATATAGGAAATCGTCTTGGAAGATGGAGATAGTATCGCCTCTGAAGTAAAAAGCTAATATGTTTACTGTCTAGTAGAATAAGGACAATGACCCCCTCCAGAACAAAGAGCAAGCATGCTTATTACCCATTATAAAATACTCAAGTTCCCTAAGCTTAGAGATTTGCTTCCATGACAACTTACTGCCTATGTAGCTGTCATCTGACCCACTTCATATAGCTTTGTGGGAATTGTGGTTTAGTGAAATAGCACTGGGATGTTGATACTCTAGCTACTGTTATTGCTGTGATGAATATTCTATCCCTTGTTTCTCACCCAGGAGTCTTATATCTTCTGTTAGCATCCATAAAATTGTGTCTGTCAGTCTAACTTGTTAGCTTGCAAGTAGGGTAAAATCTCAGACCGTCCATAGTTCTTGAATATGATTAATTACTACCCAGTATAGGTGACAAATAAGCCATTCCAGAACTATCGAAGTAGTCACTTCCATGAAATACAGTTGTTTGTATAGTATATTTACATAAGCAGGGGCTTAGATGTGTAGGCACGATTTTTTACTACTGATATACCAGAACAGATAGGTTTCACATTCTATTTGGATTACTTCTACAATGATTTTTCACATGAACAAAATTATTTCAGAATTATGGATCTCTAAAATTATAAATTAGGCCTAATTTTATCATCTGTATTTTCTAGAATTGATGGGCTTCACCAGAAATTCTGTTTGCTTTTTCTTTTTTAAGAGACTATTTTTAGAGCAGTTATAGGTTCACAGCAAAAATAAGCAGAAGGTAGAGCAATTTTCCATATACTCCCAACTCCACACAGGCACAGCTTTCTCCATTATCAACATCCTGCACCAGAGTAGTACATTAATAAGAGTCATACATCAATATCACCCAAAGTCAATAATTTATATTAGGGTTCACTCTTGGTGTTGTATATTCTATGGGTTTTGATAAATGTATAATGACATTTGTATCCACAATATATCTACCATTGTAATACCATACAAAATAGTTTTACTAACCTAAAAATCCTCTGTGCTCTGTTTTTTCATTCCTCCCTCACCCCTCAAACCCTGGAAATCACTGACCTTTTTACCAGCTTCATAGTTTTACCTTTTCCAGAATGTCATTTAGTTGGAATTATATCATGTGTAGCCTTTTCACATTGGTTCCCTTCATTTACTAACATGCAATTAAGTTTCCTCCACATATTTTCTCTTGTTGATAGCTAATTTCTTTTTTAAATTGAATGCTATTTCAATAGGATGTTTCATCTGGATGTACTACTACAGTTTATTTGTCCATTCACATACTGAAGAACATCTCGTTTTTTCCACTTTTTGGCAATTATTTATAAAGGCACTATAAACATTGATGTGCAGGTTTTAGTGTGAACGTATGTTTTCAACCCATTTGAGTAAATACCAGAGAGTATAATTGGTAGATCATATGGTAGGATTATGTTTACTTCTATGAGAAACTGCCACACTGCCTTCCAAAGTAGCTGTACCGTTGTGCATTCCCATCAGCAATGAACGAGAATTCCTGTTGCTTCACATCCTGATCAGCATTTGGTATTATTGTGTTTTAGATTTTTGACATTCTAATAGGTGTATAGAAATATCTCATTGTTGCTTACATTTGTAATTCGCTAATGACATATGTGGAGCATCTTATTATATGCTTACATGGCAACTACATATTTTCTTTGGTGAGGCATCTATTCAGATTCCATTTTTGAATTTAGTTGTTTGTTTCTTATCTCAGTGTATGCCTTATCTTCTCATTCTGTTGGTGGATATTCTATTTAAGGATTTTATTATTGAGTATAAATACAATCATCTTGAGTCAAAAAAATTAAAATAGCCATTTATTTACTATTATTATAGCATTTAATCAAACATGCTAACTCTGTTAATTCTGGTTTTAATTATTTTTTGATTATTTTAAAACACATTTCATACATTATAGATCTCTCATAAAACCATTTTCACATAAGTTCTAGACTTTCGGATTCGAGTCATATACTTTGAAATTAAAAGTAACATAAAATTAAGTTTCTGCACTAAAGAAAATTATAATTAAAGGACACATATAAAACAAGAAAAATATGTAAGGGATTAAGAGACAACATGAGTGAAACAAGTCAGATGTAGAAGAAATAGCTGAGAGTGGTCGCAAGACAGTGAACTGAAAAGTGCCTTGCTTCTAAGTACAAAGTGTCATAAACTACTTATCTATAGCTAATTGTGTGGTAACAGGTTTTTGAACTGTTAAGAGAAGGCAGAAATCCAGACTTTGTTATTAACTTTTTCGATTTCAGTATGTCAGAGAAACATTATGTAGACCAAACAAGTCTGTGAACCTGATCAATCCCTTTAGCCGTATTTAACAGCTTTTGTTAAACAATTACAAAATAATGTGATTATATATATATAATGATCAGTTTATATAAAATGTATATACCAAGCATTGAAAAATTACATTAAAAAGGTAATCATTGAGGCAAGACTGGGAGGATGTATAGGTCCAGTCCTGGGCATTGTTGAAGGAGGGAAAGGGAACAACACACATTAAGGCATGGAGGCCTGAAAGAGCACGCCATGTTTGGGGAACTGTTTACAGTTCTGTGTTTCTGAAACACAAACCTAGTAATGGAAATAGGGAGTGGTTAGAAATGTCTGGTGAAGTTGACAAGGCCAGTTAATGAAGGTCCTTGCATGCCATGCTTAAGAGCATAATCTTTTTTTTTAAATTTCACAATATTACAGGGGTACAAATGTTTTGGTTATATGGATGGCTTTTGTAATGCTTGAGTCAAAATTATAAGTATGCCCATTACCCAAATAGTGTACACTATACACATTAGGTATGATTTCACCCATCCACTCCTCCCCACTCCCACCTTCATGATTTCCATTGAGTTTCACTTCCATTTGTGTATATGACTGCTGATCACTTAGTTACAGTTTAATAGTGAGTATGAGTGATGTTTGTTTTTCCATTTTTTGGATATTTCATTTATCAGAATGGTTTCTAGTTCCATCCAGATTGTTGCAAAAGGTATTAATTCATTCTGTATGGCTGAGTAGTTTATTAATCCACTCATAGATTGATGGGCACTTAGGTTTATTCCACATCTTTGTGATTGTGAATTTTGCTATAATAAACATTCTAGTGCAAGTATCTTTTTGATAAAATGACTTTTTTTCCATTGGGTAAATACTCAGTAGTGGGATTGCTGGATCAAATGGTAGTTCTACTTTTAGTTCTTTGTGGAATCTCTATTCTATTTTTTCACAGAGATTGTACTAGTTTACAGTCCCAGAAAAAGTTTATAAATGTTCCTACCTCCTCATATCCACCCCAGAATCTATTGTTTTGGGACTTTTTGATAACCCATTGTCACTGGAGTTAGGTGACATCTCATTGTGTTTTTTATTTTATTTTATTTTTTGTATTTCTCTGATGATCAGTGACATTGAGCATTTTTTCATATGTTTTTAGGTTACTAGTCTACCTTCTTTTGAAAAGCTTCTGTTCATGTCTTTTGCCCACTTTTTAATGGGGCTGTTTGATTTTTTTATTGCTGATTTGCTTGAGGTTTTTGTAGATTCTGGTCATTAGACCATTCATGGATGTATGGCATGTGTATATTTTTCTACCATTTTGTAGGTTGTCTATTTGCTTTATTGATTGTTTCCTTGGCTGTAAAGAAGCATTTTAATTTAATCAAGTCCAATTATTTATTTTTGTTTTTTGCTGTGATTGCTTTTGGGGTCTATTAATAAATTCTTTGCCTAGAGTTGTTCCAACATTTCCTTCTAGAATTCTTATGGTTTCATGTCTTAGATTTAAGTCTGTGATCCATCTTGAATTAATTTTTGTGGGTGGTGAGAAATATAAATCCTGTTTTAATCTTCTACATATAGCTATCTAATTTTCCCAACACTACTTATTGAATAGGGATTCTTTTCCCCAGTGTATATTGCTGTCTACTTTGTCAATTATTAGATGGCAATATGTGGATGGTTTTATATCTGGGTTCTCTGTTCTTTTTCATTGGTCTATGTCTCTGTTTTGTGACAATACTATGCTGTTTTGACTATTATAGACTTACAGCATAGCTTAAAGTCTGGTAAAGTGATGCCTTCAGATTATTTACTTTTTAATAAGGTTGCTTTGGCTACTCAGGCTCATTTCTGGTTCCAAACAAAGCATATAATAATTATTTTCTATATCTGTGAAAATGACATTGGTATTTTTGTGGGGAATGCATTGAATCTATAAATCACTTAGGGGTATATGGACATTTTAACAATGTTGTTTATGCTGATCCTTGAGCATGATATGTTTTTCCATTTGTTTACATCATCTGCAATTTCCTTCCTCAGTGATTTGTAGTTCTCTTTGTAGGGAACTTTTACCTCCTTGTTTAAATATATTCCTAAGTATTTTATTTTCTTTGTATCTATTGTGAAAGTTGAGTCTTTGATTTGGTTCTCAGCTTGATCATTGGTGTATAGAAATGCTACTGATTTGTATACATTGATGTTGTAATCTGAGGCTTTGCTGAATTTATTCATCGATAAATAAAGGTATTATTTATTTATAAATCAATAAATATCTTTATTTATTTAAGTCTCTTGGCAAAATCTTTGGTGTTTTCTAGATATAAGATCATATCATTAGCAAATGAGTAGAGTTTGATATCCTCTTTCCCCATTTGGATACTCTTTGATTTTCTTCTCTTGCTGGATTGCTCTGGCTAGGACTTCTAGCATTATGTTGACTAGGAGAGGTGACAATGGACAATCTTGTCTTGTTCTAATTTTGAGTGGGAATACTTTCAACTTTTCCCCATTTAGTATTATGTTGGCTGTAGGTTTGCCATATATGGCTTCTATAATTTTGAGGTATGTTTCATCTATGCCTATTTTGTTAAGAGTTTCTAATCATGAAATGATGCTGAATTTTATAATATGCTATTTCTGCATTTATAGAGATGATGTGAACTTTACTTTTGCTTCTGTTTATGTCATGAATCACATTTATGGATTTATGTATGTTAAACCATGCCTGCATGACTTGGATGAGGCCCACTTGGTCATGGTGGATTATTTTATTTTTTGATGTGCTGCTGAATTCACTTTGCTAGAATTTTATTAAGGATTTTTGTATCTATAGTCATGAGGGATATTGGCCTGTAGTATTCTTTTTGTTGTGGTTGTGTCTTGTCCTGGCTTTGGTATCAAGATGATACTGGCTTTGTAGAGTGAGTTGGGGAGGATTCCTTCCTTCTCGATGTTATGAAATAATTTCTACAATGTGGGTACCAATTTTTCTTTTTTGGTCTGATAAAATTCAGGTGTGAAACCATCTGGTCCATGACGTTTTTTTGTTGGAAGATTTTTATTGCTGCTTCAATTTCATTGCTCTTAACTGGTCTGTTCAGGAGTTCTATTTCTTCATGATTGAGCCTTTGGAGATTGTGTATTTCCAGGAATGTTTTCATTTCCTCAATGTTTTCAAGTTTATATTTATAGAGATTTTTATAATATTCACAGATGATATTTTGTATTTATATTTGTATCAGTTGTAGTATCTTCTTTTTCATTTCTGATCTTATTTGGGTCCTTCCTTTTCTATTTTTGGTAAGGCTAGTGAAAGCTTTATGAATTTTGTTTATCTTTTCAAAGAATCAACTTTTTGTTTCATTAATCTTCTGTATTTTTTGTTTGTTTTCCATTTCATTTAGTTCTGCTCTGACCTTATTTATTTCTTTTCTTTTGGTGGATTTGGGTTTGGCTTGTTCTTCCTTTTCTAGTTCCTTGAGATGGATGATACCTTAGATGGTTGATTTGTGATCTTTCTCTCTTTTGAATGTAGGATTTAAGGCTATGAATTTCCCCTTTATGACTGCTTTTCCTGAATCATGTAGATTTTGATAACTTGTTCCCTTTTGTCATTTAGTTAGAAGAATATTTTGATTTCCACCTTGAGTTCCTCCTTGATCCAATAATCATTCATTAGTAGGTTGTTTATTTTCCATGACTTTGTGTAGAATTGAATGTTTCTGTTGGAATAGATTTCTAGTTTTATTTCACTGTGGTTGACAAGATACATGATATAATTTCTATTTTTTTTTTGAATTTGTTGAGACATATTTTGTGGCCTATGGTGTGATCTATCTTAAAAATGTTCCATATGATGATGAGAAGAATGTATATTTGGTAGTATTTGAGTAGAATGTTCTGAAAATGTCTGTTAGACCCATTTACTCTAGAGTCCCATAAATCCAGTGTTTATTTATTTATTTTCTACTTGGAGAATCTGTCCAGTGCTGTCAGTGGGGTATTGAAGTCACTGATAATTATGACGCTGCTGTTTATCTCTTTGTCAGATCTAGTAGGATTTGTTTTATGAATTTTGGTACACCTGTGTTAGGTGCATAAATATGTAGGATTGTTATATCATCTTGATAAAAGAGCACACACTTTAAGCAATGAGATGACATTAAATCATTTTAAATAGGGTAATGCCTAATATGATTTGTGTTCTGGAAATTCTGGTTGCTATGTTGAAGACTAGCTGGAATGGGGACAAGTGGAAGCAGTTTTCTCAAAAGGAGACAGGAATTGGAACCTGAGTTGTGGTAGCAGGATTAGTCTGGGAGAGTTAGGAGGGAGAAGGGGCTTATGTACTCAATATAACAAATCTCTTGATATACAAAGATTTAGATGTGTCTCTATAGATTAATATTAAAACTATATTTTATAATTTTTTCTTGTGAGCTAATGAAATGAGTTCTCTGAGCTTCAAATTAAAAGCTTGTTAAAAGTAAAATGAAAAAATATAGTGCTTTTAATGTCATATTTTAAAGTAGTTACAGACAGGCTAATTCTCTCAAGGAATGACCATCTTATATTACTTGAAAACAACTTTCTTTTTTTAGAATAGGAAGGAGAGAACAAAGTTAATATGCCACCATGCTTAAAAATTACCATATATCTTTCTATCTATCTGTATATACAAATGACCTGGTTAGGAGATTCATTTATATGTTGAAAGCCCAAAACAATTGTTTGCCTCACTCTGTGTTTTCTCACTTGCAAGTGACAGAAGTCAGTATATATTGGCTTAAACAAATAAAGGGTGTTGTTTGGTTTGTGTAACCTAAAAGTCAAGGAGTAGAAAAAGTATATCAAGTTGAATACCTTTGGGTATTTCTAGGGAAAAAAAAAAAAACTAAAAGCATATTTAAAGGAAAGTATTAGCTTATTAGCTCATTTAACTAAAAAGATTTATTAGTAGGCAGAAACAGATTGATTGGGATTCTTTTTCCTTTTCTCTGTGATTTTCTATCTTTACTCTCCATGTGTCAGCTTTATCTTCAAGTTGAGGTTCATTATGGCCAAATGACTGAAGTAGACCCAAGCTTCACACTGATGTACTAAATGTCCAAGAGGAAGAGAGTACTTTTTCCCCCCTCTAACCTTTATCCATATTCGTAAGCTGTAATATTTGGGGGCCAAATTATGATATTTTTCTAATTCTGAGCCAATCACTCTGTATAGAGGGATGTTGTCTCTTGATTAATTCTGGGTTAAATACCCGTCTGTGAACTGGTCATTGTGGCTTGCACAATATGATATTAAATTTAGTGACATGGGGCAATCATGATCCATTCTTTAAGCTGAGTTTATAGTGAATTCCACCAAAATAACATGGCTACTATACAATAGAGTAAAGGTGAAATAGATACTGGGAAAGTATCCAACAATGTCCACCACACCTTTCTTCAGGTGTGTTAGACCCAGGTCATTGGGAATTGATCACTTTGTATTTTGACTTTCTTTACTTCTTGCTTCATACTAAGTCCCCAAATGATGCCAAGATGGCCACTAGCCTTTCCAGACTTAAAAACAGTCTACGAGCTTAAAATCCTGAAAGTAAGAATTTACTGTTTTCAGTAGTTCAAATAAATGACTAGAGTGAATCTTTATTAGACAAACTTGAATCATACATCTATGCTAGAAACCAGTTCTTCTGCCAGAGGTATGAATGCTAATATTGATTAGCCTGGGGCCATGTCACATTGAGGTAGGGTTTAGCTTAGGTATATTCAAACCACAAGGGTTTAGAATGAGGGTTAGGTAGATTCCCCAAAAAAATCAAGAGACATTTATTAAAGAAGAGAAATGATACAGAGGCACAAAACAGAAATAATAACAATAATATCCGTCCAATATAAAACCAAAAATTTTATTCAAGTGTTTCATGTCCATATAATCCAAATAATATTTGTTTAGTTAAATTAATTTAAGTTGATTTACTAGTGATAACAAAAAAATTTCTTCCTGTCTTAGTACAATTAGGCTGCCATAACAGAATACCATAAACTGGGTAGCTTATAAACAGTAGAAAGTTATTTCTCACAGTTCTGGGGGCTATAAAGTCCAAGATCAAGGCACTAGCATATTCCAGTGAGGGCCCTCTTCCTGGTCCACAGACAGTACATTTTTGCTGTGTCCTTGCAGGGTAGGAGAAAATCAGCTAACTTTCTGGGGTCTCTTTTATTAGGACAATTATCCAAATCAGGAAGGCAGAGCTTACTCACTACCCAAAGGCCTCATCTTCTAATATCATCACTTTGGGGATTCAGATTTCAGCATATGTATTTGGGGGCATAATTTTAGACTATAGCAATTACCATTTAGATCCAACCAAATATTTAACATGCATGATCACTTAAAATTCCTTCATTGTATTAATAACAGGAGATTAATTTAAAACAATAATAATGAATTCAAAAATTTTGAGACCTATCAAAAAGACCAAAAAAAAAAAAAAAATTACAAGGCATCATAAGGCAAAATTAATCTCAGCTTTGGCCTGAGCATTCTTATTCACTTGACTACAGGAACCATTTAACATTCTTTTTTTATATTTGAAAACATACTTTAAAATTATTTTCACTTCTATTAAATAATCCAAAACGTATGTAGCATTATATAGCATTATGTAGCATTAGTGACCATGTTAGGAACAAGGTTGATGAACTAAGAAAAATCAGCTAATATCTGAGGGTGAAAACCCCATTTTTAAAAGAGTTCTTAATTCAAAATGTATTAACATGTTAAATGCTCTATGGAGTCTGATTAGCAGACCTGCTCAGCATACCATCTTCTCATAAGTCATTTTTCAGCTTAACTTTGCATTTAACCTTTAATATTAGCACCACTAACATATAATGACTGTTAAAGCTCTTTTTTGCCAAAGCCATCTAACGATAAAATATTTTCTTAAGTCAAACACAGGAAATATTACTGTGTTTTTACACGACTCAAGTTTGGGACCTGTCTATAATTGATCTGATTAAACTGTCTAAGAGTCTAACTTTAGAGAGTTAATGCTCCTTAAAGCATAGGATACATTAACAATGGCTGTCATAGCACAGTGGCTCAGGCCTGTAATCCCAGCACTTTTGGAGTATGAGGTGGGATGATCACTTGGGGCCAGGAGTTCAAGACCAGCCTGGGCAACATAATGAGAGCTCATCTCTAAAATAAAATAAATAAATAAGGTTACCATGATTCTTATTAATACTGGCTTTATGATATGTCTGGGTTGAATCATAGCATTAGCTCTAAATCAAGAGTGAATTAATCCATCTTCTCTAATGTAATGGATTTCCACCTCTGTAACTTATATGTAGTACAGGTGTGGGACATTATATGGTCCAAGTTGATTAAGCAACTGATTAATCACTTAAGAATCACTTAGAATGTGTCTAAGAAGTATAGTTGAAAAAAGTTTATATTTTACTGTCATCAAGAACCTTTAATATAATGTAGGAAAAAATGTGTGTGTTTGTTTGAGAGAGGGGGAGAGAGAGAGAGAGAGAGAGAGAGAGAGAGAGAGAGAGAGAGAGAGAGAGACTTATATAATAGGTGCAATCAAATATAAGATAGATAGTTTATGGTTATTTTTTATTATATTATTAGAATTTCATGTTAAGTTCTGAGAAAGAAAAAATAAAAATTATAGAAATTACTAAAATAATACCCAGTAGCAGTTGATTTTGAGTAGAACAGTGTGAAAAGAAAAATCTGAGAGGAAAATGCTCTAAAAAATTTACTGAAAGCACATATAGCTCAAGTTGTAAACACTGAAATAAATTTGTACATTCATAAAATTTGCTCTAGGTTGTATACAACCAATGCTTTTAGGAACCCAATACAAGACAAATGATTGAAAATGAAAATTTCCAAAGAAATTATAATGAGTTTTGAATCTTTTTAATGGGCTGAATTGAGAGGATTGGATCACTGCATAGCAAGGCACTTTCCAAAAGTGAATGTAAACAATTTGTAGTTTCCCAAGTATTCTAAAGGGAGAAATAAATGTTTAATATAGTGTTGCCCTTTAGTCATTAATGTAATCCTTTTAAATGTGCACGTATTTGATTTTCTAAGCAATCACTGAATATTTCAGCAATAGTGTAAGAAGTTTGCCTCTGGGTGGCTCTTAACAGTTTTATGTGACATGATTGGCTATTGGCTTAGAAAACAGATTAAACATTACAAGAATGTTGTGAAAATTTTCCAGTCCAGTTGGCTTTCAGGCTTTATTCCAAACGAAGTTTATTTCAAATGTCTTTGAGGAAAAATATATCACAAAGTCAGAACCTGTTCAGTAATCTTTAACAGTAGTTAATACTTCATACTGTGTATTGTGTTCTTTTTAGCTCTAGCTTGGTGATGGAGCTAAGAAAAAAAGAGAAGTTTGATTTTTATGGGTTAGTGAAATTGCAATGATTGTTTTTTATTAATTGCTAGGTTTGTTTAAGAAATCCCTAGTACATTTTAGCTTTGTTGCAAGCAGCAGTGCACCTCTACAATATTTTTGTTTTTCTTTTAATGTGTACATGGAAATATATAAGCATAGTATCTTAGGAGTGCTTGATATACAAAAATGGAGCTTCCCCTTGGTAGGGACTGTCTGCAGTGAAATTACCTTTTCACTTGAGTTCCCAGCACTTTAGCCCCAGAGTTTTCAGATTACTTCTCCATCCCTTCATCCTCAAATACATCTTTGAGACTGAAATTGAAAGTGCCTCTATGCAACATGGGAACATGCTAGCTTGCCTAATATGCAATGAAGTAAAGGTAGTGATGTGGAGAGGGCTTCAATTTTGGAGTTTCAATCTCTCTCTTCAGATGAGGACTTGGGCAAATCTATGAAGAACAGCTTTTTCCCCAAATGGTGATAACAATTTACTCTTCACTTTACAGAGACCTTGTGAAGAGTAAATAAGATAATGTAGGTAAAGTAGTTGGCACTCAAAAATGGAGGTAAGCTGAGGCCCTATCATCATTCTCTTATTATTAAATGTCATTTGGAGCAAAAAAAAAGTTGATGTAGTCCAACTGATTGTTAATAGACACCTTGCATTCCCAGATCAATTCAGACAATCCACATCAATTCAGCTTCCTTCACTGACTTCCAGACCACCACCCTCATAAAAAGATTGTATTAGAATTGTGAACAATGAATGTTCTCCCTTGCGTGCCTCATGTTCTAATTTCACACACAATGAAAACAAAAAAACCCACTTTCTAGCTGGAACAGCATTTTTGTCACTTCTCCAATGAAAAATAAACTCAGTGTCATAGGACCAAGGAAGTTGAAGATAATATATTTCATGAAATGAAGTCACTTTTAAAAGTGACATTCTAAGATCTAAAAATAGTGAGTTTCTTTTTCGTATGGCCTCATGGGTTTGCCACAAACTTGGGGCAATGTCAAGACTTGATATTGCTTTGAATAAATTTCTAAATTGGTAAGCACCAACTATGCCGCACATTTGGTTTCTTCTATTTTTTATAAAGTAAATGTTTATTTGTGTGAAATAAACAGACAAAAAGAACAAAGTGAGCTGTATAAAACAGCAAATAATGTTTAAAGACTAATTTTGAAGATCTTATAAATCAAGTCTTGGATAAATTCAAATAACTTGATAAAAGTCACTGGACACATGAGAAATTTTGTAATATTTATGTACAAAATGTACCCTGAATTTTGTCATTCTGGTCATTACTTGCATCTGCTTTCTCAAAAACATTTTCACGTAATATTTTTCCCTAGGAGATTCACAACACATATACCTTTCCCTATGCAAGGCACACTAATCATAATTTTGGGCAACATAGATGAGAAATATTTTCATAAACTAAAAAGCTTTACCTTGACAGAAAAAGCAGAATCTTAGGAGAATGTATTTTCCAGAAATGTTAAACTCCTGCTTTAAATGTTCACATTAAGCTTATTTTTGACACATTTTTTTAGTGAATTCTTCTCAGGAATCAAAACTGTGAGAATATTTATCTTCCTTTCTAGATGCAAGAATTGAAAATGCCCAGAACATGGCACTCAGGAAAATCTACACACCCTTTGAAAAATAGGGCTCACCTCTAAAGCAAATGAAAACACAAAAGCTGGAATCAAGAAGATAGTTTTTATCTCAGGAAACAAGAGCCATTCGTAATGCTCCAGAGATAGCTACTGCTGTCATACATTTAGTTCAGAAGAAAATGAATTTATTAACTGTATGGGAAATTGAGTTACTTAAATGCACACAGGTATAGAGCTAGTACTCATTTAATCTAAAATGACCACATCTTATATAATGGGATCTTTTTTTAAAAAAAATGTGTAAATAATTCTAGGTTGGGCTTTATTCTGTTTTAGAAATTAAGGATAGGTACCCAGTCCCTTCTGGCATTATTGCTAGGTCATGGAAACAACCCATGCCCATCAATTCATGAGTGGATTATTAAAATTTGGTATATGTTTACAATGGAATATTACTCAATTTTAAGAAACAACAGTGAGCTAGCACTGCTTATATTACCCCGGATTCAGCTCGAGCCCGTTATCTGAAGTGAGGTGACACTTCAGGAAGAATGGGCTCCACATGTATTCGCCATCAAATTGGTACTGACTGATTAACACTATGGTGCTCAAATGGTGGTGGTGTCCACCAGGGATTCAGGGGTGGGGGGGTGGACCCACAGTTGAGGGTTGTGGAGGGCATTGTGATGGGGAGGGGCATGCTTGAAATGTAGTTGGGGATGGGAACTAGGGGACTTAATAGGGGGAAGGAAATCTTCTACAACTGATTTATGTGAATAGCTGTACAACTTGGTAAATTTACTAAAAATCATTTAATTGTTCACTTAAAATGGAGTAATGGCATGCAATGTAAATTATACTTCAATAAA
>CAUYRT010013483.1:0-14494 GCA_963574885.1 Lepilemur ruficaudatus
ACACACACATTAGCCTAGACCAACACAGGGTCAGGATCATCAATATCACTGTCTTCCACCTCCACATCTTGTCCCAGTGGAAGATTTTCAGGGGCAATAAACACATATGGAGCTGTCATTTCCTATGATAACAATGTCTTCTTCTGGACTACTTCCTGAAGGACTTGCAAGAGGCTTTTTTAATAATTAGAATTACATTATAAAATAATGACCAAAAATATGATATAGTAAATACATAAACCAATAACATAGTGGTTTATGATCATTAAGTATTATATGCTGTATATAATCATATATCCTAGACTTTTATATAACTGGTGGCATAATAGATTTGCTTACACCAGCATCATCACAAACATGTGATTAATGCATTGAGTTAGGATGTTAGGATCGCTGCAATGTCACTAGATGGTAGAAAATTTTCAGCTCCATTATAATCTTATGGGACCAGCATTGTATGTGCATTCCATTGTTAACCAAAATGTCATTATGTGGTACATGACTGTACTGGATGAAGTATGTGAAGTTGGGTTACAGCTGATAGACTAGCTAGAGGAATAGGCAGGAGGCAATCATGAGGAAACTTAAAAACAGAGATATGGAATTATATTTTCTCCTTGAGATAAAGTATTAAGTTACTTTGAGTAGGTTCTCAGGTCAGCTTTCTTGTTAGGCTTGTACCAACTTTATCACTAGAACCCATAAATACATGGTTTTTCAAAAGGGACAATGTCCATGGAGCATTAAAAGCCAAAGTAATGGGTCTTTATCTGATAGACAATGAGAAAGACACACCAAATATTAATATTTGTCAAAAGAGATGTGTGTTGAAAATGTTGTGTGATGCATATATACAATAGCAATATCAGGAAGAAAGCAAACAACGGTGGAAAAATTACATGGCAAATGCAATGTCCATTAAGTGGTACAGCATGTAAATTGAGTACATTTTGGGGGCAATAGCTCCTTAAAGATTGGTAGTGGCTATGGCTTAAAGGTTTGTTTTCCTCAAAAATTCATGTTGAAACTTAATTCCCAAGACAATAATATTAAGATGTTGGGGACTTTATGAGGTTATCAGATCATGAGGGCTTTGCCCTCATGAATGGAATTGGTGCTTTTATAAAAGGACTTGAGGGAGCCTGTTTGGCCCTCTCTGTGCTTCTTTTATGTACAGACACAGCATTTGTACCTTCCTCTAGGTGAGGACACACAAGAAGGCACCATCTTGGAAGCAAATAACAGCCCTCACCAGACACTGAATCTATGCCTTGCTCTTGGACTTATCAGTCTCCAGAACTATAAGAAATAAATTTCTGTTGTTTATAAATCACCCAATCTAGCCTAAGGTATTCTGTTATAACAGTCCAAACTGACTAAGACAGTAGTGTACTTAGAAACGAGAGATTCTCCTTCTCCTATTCCAGTTACACCTACAAAATGGTGATTTTGACCATTTAAGATAGCTTAAGTCTTATGGTTCTGACTTTTTCATATCTGTCTAGTAATTCTGGAGAACAATTTCTATGAAATCCATAACTTGATATTGTATAAAATTAGGCAAACATATAAAGGTGATTGTAATTTTGAAATAGATTCTTTACAGGAGATCAATTATCAGGATATATAAGTAAACAAATTTAAAGAGCACCTGCTAGAATATAAAAATCTTATCTCTGGTCAATATCAATCATTTTAATTAATTTAACTCTGCTCTCTCTTTGGCAAATGAGTGCTTGGTCGCAGCTCCATGAAAAATAGCACAGATTTATGCTACTCACGTTTCGTACTTAAAGTCTTCCTTGAAACATCAAGATTGTAGGCATACACATCAGGGGTAAAGGATTTTTAGCTACTCCAGGTGTGTCAAAAGACATAAGCAGTCCAGATGTTCTACTCTAACTCCTGTTTTTGTTTAAGGCTCATGGCTTCCACAGGTAAAATTATAGTAGCCCAAAGTAGTTGGTTTTTTGTTATTTTTTTTTTTTAGTCACTTCATAGTCCAACTAAAAAATCTTTCCAGAATTATTTACCTCTTTCCAACAGAACCAACTCCAACTATGTGCCATGTATCAAAAACTGACACTCTACTTGGCATACTATTTGGATAGGGAATGTGTGGGTCAAAAAAGAGAATAGAGGTTCAAAATTGGAGGTGGGAGGATTGTGTGAAAAGATAAGGGAAGCTATGCAGATACCCCGAATTCTTTTTGGAGAGGGAGTGATGTGAACAGTTACATGGTAATTATATTTTCACTCAGAGCCCTACCCATCCTCCAATCTCCTCCTTCCACCCTCCACCTCTCACTCCCTCCTTCTTTCTTTCGCTATCCACCCCTCTGATTCCTATCTGCTGGCTTTCATTCATTGCCCCAGCCCCAAAATTGTGACTTTCAGCATCACCACTTTCTTGGTGATGCTTCCCACACCCACCTCTTGGTCATGTTATTTTCCTAACTCTTTCTTCTAGTTGAGCATTGTCCTAGGAATTCTTTTTTTATGCAAATGCTCAGATTTCTCATTTAATCAGCACAGCAGTCTGACAACTCTCAGAAATTTGCAAATTGGGATTTTGAGATTCAAAATAATTTGTAATCCACTGTAGCATTTATCTGGTGTGCTAAGAAGTCATAAACATGGCAAGCCCATTTTGAAAGAATCAAATAATAGTTTAGTCATAATAATACAAATATTTTCATGTATTTTTTTCTATTGTCATTGGCATCCCTGACAGATATAGTCTTCTTGCAAAGGATCAAGGAATGCAAAAGTACTTTAGCACTTTGGCCTAAAAATGTATTTGACAGAAACATGCGCTTTTAAATTACTGCCATGTTCTCTACAGATAGGTAATGTTTGCCTTCTTTGCACTTCGTGTTTAGTGTTTTGTTTCAGTATTGAAGTCTCCATGCTTAAAGAATCTCTTTAAGGTAGAAGTTGTGTGTGATTGGAAGGGAAACATTTAAGCTATAAGCATTGTGATAGTTTCATGGTCTGATAGCAGTGTGCATTTTTTGAGATTGCAGGAGGCAAACTCGAAAATCATTTCTCACACTCAACAGTTTGGCATATTATTTTGTTTACTCAGCTAAAACTGCTATTGATCAACTTCTTTAAACACAGTGCTAGGTTTTATTTGATATTTGAAAATCTGACCACAGAGCTCATGAAGGTACAATCTGCATCTTTGTTAAAGGTGGAACACACACCCTCAGCAGAGCTACTTAAGGGGGAATTAAATAGGGGGAGGTCTTGCCTGCATGTGAGAGGGCTGAATCTATACACTTAAGAAGACCAGAAAAGAGTTCCAAATTGTGAGATGGCCCACAAGCACCACAACAACAATGTGCAAGATCCAATTACAGCTTGTTTTTCATTGCTGTGAGCACTCTACTTTACACCTGAATATTCTGTACTATTGTAGACAATTCATAGAGTGGCTTTGGTAAACAGTCATATCAAGAGACTGAGTTCTATGTAGGAGGTCATCACAAAATGTAAGGAAGAGATACACCAAGAGAGGGAGCTATAATGTTAGCCAGTCTTGGCTGGAGGGGGGACATGTAATCAAAAATGCTTAGGAAATTGGAAAACTCTAGAATTTTAGGAAATTGTAAGACCTTGACATTCAACCAAAGTCTTAGAAAGGACGTGAGAGGTCCACAGATTGTGGGGGTGAATTGGGCTGGTTGTTTTCCATCTTCATTAGGTACAATGACTTTTGCTGATATTTAAGTTATTCCATTTTGTTATCTATTCACTATGATGTTTTAGGCCAAAAAAAAAAAAAATACACACTATCATAGAAGTTGCTCTGTCCTTTATGTTTATTTTTATGTTTCGGTTTATTTGAATATATCCATGATTAAAAATGTGTGCAATTTGCTTGAATAGTTCTTCTGGATATTTGTGACTCTCCAATAACTGCCATTCTTATTCATTTTGTTTTTCTCTGCACCCTGCCCTTCCACTCCCCACCATTTGTGTCATCCAAAGCTTATAGCTGAGCAGTGCTCTTTCCTAAAGTCCAATTGAAGATAAATGTATACAATTAGCTACTTATTTGCAAATTTAATTCTACTCATTGGAATTGAAGTTTGCAAATTCCCTTTTGCTCAAAATTTAAAAGTATCTTTTGAAGTTCTTTCATGTTTTGAGAAGTTACTAGTTCACTCTACATCTGCACATTATAAAATCACCAAAGCATCATAGGCAGTATTTCCAGGGCCAAGGCAGGCTTCTATCAAACCTATGAGGCTAGACAACATTTCAAAATAACAACAACAACAACAACAAAAACAAATAGATCCTGTTTTCCCCAAGTGAACCTATTGCTGGATTTGTCATCAAATGAATCACAGAAACAGACTGACGGAACTGGTAGGAAACTATAGAGTCACATAATACAATTTTTTAAATGAAAAACTGAGTGGTTAAGATGCTTGTCTTAAGCTTCACTGTTAATTAATGGAAAGTTTTGAACAAGAAACTGTGTCCCTAATGTATACCAAAAGAAGTGAACAGATTTCAGTAGAGTCCCTGTACTTCTTTGGGAGGATTTTCTTCATTTTCCACTTCCTTTATCATAATCCCATGATATACATGATATTCACCAACAAATATTTGATCGCCATTTACAGTTCAAATTCCAATAAAGGAACTATGGTAAATTTTTTAAGCATAAAAAGTTCCAGAAAATGAGAATATTGTTTGAATTTGTTTACAATTTCCCTGGATAATTACTTTAAAGAAAATAGCACTTTTTGGAAAAATTATTGTATGCTCAATACAAATTTGTCACATAAACTTACAATAATAGCACATGAGGCAACATACATTCAAAACATATCCTTTAGACCATCTTGTTAAATGAGCTGTCCAAATGAAGTAAAATGTCATTAGCATCTTAAGTAGTGCTGTGACATGCCATTTTTCTTGGAACAAATTTTACATCTATAAGATCCTAGCCTATAAGATGCTAATGCAAAAATCAAATAAATACTTATTAAGTCCAAAGCTAGTGGATTTTGTTCCATCTACCAGTTCCTGACACAGAGCACTAGAATGAGAAGAATCTTAGAATGCAGAGATTGCAGTATGTGCAGATATCATGGAACTGACCTTATTGCACCCTTGAAAGGGCTTCATTGATGTATTCAGGTTATGCAAAAGAAGAGAATAAATTCTACAAACACACACACAAAAAGGGCAATTGTTTGTATAGCCTATTAAGACCAAAAAGCAGAAAGAGCCCATTTTTTCATAGTACCATATAATTTTATTTGTTCTGGTTATTATTTTCCCTCCATCAGATCAGCTGTTCTGTATTCTTTGCATCTTTTGCTTCAGTCCTTAGCTTGTTTTGGAGCTGTCCATGGTGCTCACTTCAAACCTGGACCGCAGTTTTCTGGACTAGTTCAGTCTGCAGTTTCCTTATAATACGGAGTCTCACACATGAATCGGGTACTTCTCTGCCAAGGCACCTCGCCACTATCCCTGCATGGACATGCAGGTAAATGTGAAAAATCTACCTTCCCCTGTTCTCCTCTGCTGTGCTTTCCCAAGTCTCACCCTCCCCACAACTCGTCCTCAGGCTAGTTTTCCTGGCACAGCTCCTTACTTAATAAATATACCCAAACAGTAATGACTATCATGAATTGAAGTGATTTACAGTGGAAGAACACAGATCTGGGTGTTATAAAATCTGGTTTTCAATTATGGTTCTAAAATTGAGCCACGTGACCTTGATCAAGTCATGTGAAATCTTAGAAAACTGTTTTCTCATTTATACAAAATAAAAGAATGGCATATTCTGTATATCACCCCGGAGGGTACTTACAAGACTCATTGAGATAATAATGTGAAACATCTCTAGAAAATAATTGTAATTGTCTATCTTTCCAAGACATTTCATGTTTTAGTCAGAATAACAAATAATTATTATGATATTTCCTGGAGTCTTTAATTCTCAATCCTATCAGATGAAAGATAAAGCTTTAATATAATTTTAAATAAAACTATTTCTTCACATAGTAAATTAACAAATACTGAAATAGAGCTAGGTTGTGCTGAGAGCTTTGAAGATTAAGGTTATTGGGACTAGGAACCATAATAATTAGAAAATGAGAGAAGATGTGGTTTTACACATGTTTTTTTTTTTTTTTCCAGGAAAAGGGCATTTTATCTATCAGGAAAATAGACATTGTGTGGGTGTGAGGAAACACAGTCTTTTATATTGAAAAAAAAGATTTTTATAAGTATGAAATGGAAAGAGGTATCAAAAATAATCTTCTTATGGTATTAAGAAGAAGTACAAGAAGGAAAGAGATGAAATGAAAGAAAACAGGGAAAGAAGGAAGGACAAAAGGAAGAAAGGAGGGGGAGGACGGGAAGGAAGGGAGGGAGGGGAAAGGGAAAGAAGAGGGGAGGGGAAAAAGTAAAAAGGGGAAGGAGAGAGGGAAGGAAGAAGGAAAAAAGAGAAAGAGAGAGAAAAGGGGAAGGAGGAAAAGAAGAATGGGGGGAGAAGGGAAAGAAAGAACCTATGTATTAACAAGCAGAGTTACTGGAGTCACTCAATTTTTCTGGGCTTGATTTCTTTACCTGACAGATAAGAGGACTTGGACTAGAGGGTAGGTAAGATCTTTTTAAAATTTAGAGGAAATTCTACAATTCTAATTCTCTCTTTGGACTCCATGAATCCAAGAGATACTCACTTTGTGTAAGGAAATGCTAGAAAAGCACTATTATGAAACATTGTTCTCCAAAATATTTTATGAAAATGAAGATAAAAAGAAGGTCAGGAATACTTCTGCTATACAGTACAGTTATACACCACATATTTTTTCACCTTATTAAATATTATCAAGTCTTTCAGCACAGGGCTAATGTGCTGAATGCAGCCATTGACTGTCTGTTAAGCATTAACTAAATAGAACACCATTTCACGCCTAACTTCTTTCAGCTCTATGAAGATTGGAGTGTCACATTAGAAAAGGTAGTGGGGACTCAAGGAAGTAAAAAATTCCTCTTTGCGACAAGTGACAGTCTCCTCTAATTTAAAATTCTTTTTAAAAAAGAGCACCAATACCCTACTCATGGGAGCAGAACACTTTCACAGATGGCAAAGCTGACTTGGATGATAGTAGGATTGTTTATCTTCCTCACAATAAAAGGGATAGGAATAAAATGAACTGGTAACACGGAGCTTCACCGATAATAAACACAGTGATAATACCCAGGTCTTGGGAAGCAGATAGTTTAATAAATAACCCTTTATAATTTAAAAAGCTAGTCTGTCCCAAAGCAAAATTAAAAATTAGGTTGGCCAAAAATTCCCTCTGTCACTTCAAGGCTTTGCTGTTAACCATTCTTTCCTAAACTTTTCTTCCCCTTTAGTTCTATTTCTTAAAATCCAATAATATCTTACCCAGATTTCTTCTATTTTACTCCAGTTTATTTTATCTTGAAATTTATAATTCATTCATACTGAAGTGTTAAGGATTTACTGTGTGGTCTCTCCTGAAATTATTTGATTGCTAAATAGAGTACAGACAAGAACAGTAGCTAACTCAAACACGATATGACATGATAAAAGTGAATAGAACTGGAAGTCCTAGCCAGAACAATCAGGAAAGAGAAAGAAATAAAGGGTATCCAAATCAGGAAAGAGGAGGTCAAACTATCCTGTTTACTGATAATATAATCTTGTATCTAGAAAACCCTAAAGCCCCCACCAAAAGACTCCTAGAATTGATAAATAAATTCAACAAAGTATCAGGTTACAAAATCAATGTACGCAAATCAGCAGCATTTCTATATACTAATAATGGTCAAGCTGAGAGTCAAATCAAGGACTCAATATCATTTACTATAACTACAAAGAAACTAAAATATCTGGGAATATATTAACCAAGGAGGTAAAGGATCTCTACAAGGAGAACTACAAAACACGAATGAAAGAAATCATAGATGACACAAACAAATGGAAAAACATCCCATGCTTATGGATTGGTAGAATCAACATTATTAAAATATCCATACTACCTAAAGTGATTTAAAGATTCAATGCAATACCTATCAAAATGCCAACATCATTTTTCACAGGTCTGGAAAAAATAATTCTATACTTCATTTGGAACCAAAAAATGAGCATAAATAGCCAAAGCAATCCTAAGCAAAAAAGAATAAATCTGGAAGCATCACATTATCTGACTTCAAATTATACTACAAGGCTATAGTAACCAAAATAGCAAGTACTGGTATAAAAGTAGAGACATAGACCAATGGACTAGAACAGAGAAACCAGAAATAAAACCATCTACCTACAACCAACTGATCCTCAACAAAATAGACAGCAATATACACTGGGGAAAGGAAGCCCTATTCAATAAATGATGCTGGGAAAACTGGATAGCCACATGCAGGAAAATGAAACAAGATCTCTATCTCTGGCCATATACAAAAATTAATTCAAAATGGATAAAAGACTTATACATAAAGCATAAAACCATAAGAATTCTAGAAGAAAACAAAGGAAAAACTCTTTGAGACGTTGGCCTAGGCAAAGAATTTATTCCTAACACCCCAAAGGCAAATACAGCAATAGCAAAAATAAATAAATAAGATTTAATTAAATTAAAAAGCTTCTGTACAGCAAAGGAAATAACCAGCAGAGTAAATAGAAAACATACAGAATGGAAGAAAATATTTGTGAACTATACATCTGATAAAGTGCTAATATCCAAAATCGACAAATAACTGAAACAAATCAGAAAAAAAAAAAACATTAAAAAGTGAGCAAAAGACATGAACAGAAATTTTTAAAAAGAAGAAAGACAAATGGCCAAGAAACATATGAAAAATGCTCAATATCAGTAAATTCAGGGATATGCAAATTAAAACCACAATGAGATACCACCTTAACCCTGTTAAAATGGCCATTATTAAAAAGTCAAAAAACATTAGATGCTGGTATAGGTGCAGAGAGAAAGGAATGCTTATGCACTGTTGGTGGGACTACAAATTAGTACAACCTTTATGGAAAACAGTATGGAGACTCCTCAAAGCAATAAACATAAACTTTCCATTGGATCCAGCAATCCCACTACTAGGTATCTACTCAAAGGAAACTAGTCATTTTCTCAAAAAGACACCTGCATGCAAATGTTTATTGCAGCACAATTCATAATTACAAAGATATGGAATCAACCTAAGTGCCCATCAATTCATGAGTGGATAAAGAAAATGTGATATTTATATACCATGGACTACTACTCAGCCATAAAAAGGAATGAAATAATGTCCTTTGCAGCTGCTTGGATAGAACTGAAGACAATTCTCTTAAGTGAAGTATCTCAGGAATGGAAAAACAAACATCACATGTACTCTTTAATAATTGGTAGCTAAACAATGAGCACACACCAGCTATAAAGAGATGTAAAGGACATTGGAAACCAAGAAGGGGGCAGGTTGGGAGGCAGTGAGTGGTAAAACTTGCCTATTGGGTACAATGAACACTATGCTGGTGATGGACACACAAAAAGCCCCAACTTAAGCATTATACAATATATCCATGTAACAAAAATATCTGTGCTCCCCTAATATTTCAAAATAAATAATAAAAAGGAAATATCTATACATAAAATATTTTTTTAAAAAAAGTACATAGAACTAGCATCCAGGAGTTCTGCCTTAGCTTTGTAAACAAGTAGTTGTATGGCCGTGGGCAACTTCATTTCTCTAGACCTACTTTTTTTCACGTGAAACATGAGCTAGGATCATTTATAATTCCGAAATCATTCAAGGCAAAATTTCAGGCCTTCACAGAACAAAATATGAGAAGACTTGGAAAGATTTGAGCAAGTCTCATTTTATTCCCAATATCACAACACAGGCCTTCACATTCTCTCCCAGATAAGGTAGACTTGATTAGAAGCAAGTGTACGCATTACCATTTACTTGAAGATATAAGGCAATTCTATTTCTAATATCTACCTAAAGGTGATCCATGACTTAGCAATATAACCTGACTGGTGAATAGGCCACCTTTATCTCCCTCAGGCACAGCCATGCATCACTGGCTGAAATTGGTAAAAGTGCCCACTCTCCTTTCATTTCATCCTGGCAGTGTTAGTAAATCACTTGAGCACAATTTCTGCAGAGCTCACATGCACCTGACAATGTAATGGGACAATATAACGTTGTGAGTCCATTGATGGTGTCCTACAAATTAAACAAAATATGATAAGTTAGCCTTGCAAGTCCATTTAAATAAGGCCAATAAACTCCTCTTTATCTCTTGAGAGAGGTTAATCTCAGGATAAATGGCTGCCAGGACTGACAGAGCATTCCCAGGTGGTATCTGAGGAGACAGTGAGCTGTGGTCTAGCAGTTGGAATAGTGAGAGTACTGCATGACAGGAGATAGTCCGTGAGAAAAAATGAAGACAGATTAGGGGAAACGATGCACAGTGATACAGAAAAAGTTATTTTCCACCGTTAATGGGAATTTAATCCCAGAGCTGTGGTGGATATTTGGGAAGACATAGAAGATCTTTATACTTGAAACTCCTTAATACTCAGTGGTTCTACAGAACAGATCCAACACCTTGCCCATAAGCAAAGCTGATACCCTTGGCTGTAGAGTGTGTGTACTGTACACAGGCACTCAGTCAAGGAGGAGGTGGATGGGCTTGAAATCCAGGAAATATTGCACTCATCAAGCCCTTCGTCTTGCTGCAAGGTTGATTCTACCCTGGGGATGAAAGGAAGTGTACCTGTCTCTAATTTCACAAAGATGTCATATAAGTTAGCAGGAGCCCTTCCCCTCAGAGTCACTTAAAAAGCTTTTGTTTGTTAGGTTGATTGTATTGTTCTGTGTGTATCTTAAACACACATAGTAGTCACCTCTTGTCCACGGTATTGTTTTCCACGATTTCAGTTACCCGTGGTCAGCCGCAATCTGAAAATATTAAATGAAAAATTCAGGAAACAAACAATTTACAAGTTTTAAATTACATGCTGTTCTGAGTAACATGATGGAATTTCTCAAGTTCCTGCTCCATCCCAGCTGGGATGTGAATCATCCTTTGGAGTATCCACACTGTCCTCACTTCCTGCCTATTAGTCACGTAGTAGTGCTTGTGTGATTTTACTTAAGAATGGCCCCAAAGCACAAGAGTAGTAATGCTGGCGATTCAGAGATGCCAAAAAGAAGCTGTAAAGTGCCTTCTTTAAAAGAAAAGGTGAAAGTTTTCAACTTAATAAGGAAAGAAAAAAAAGCATATGCTAAGGTTGCTAAGATTCATGGTGAGAATAAGTCTTCTATCCATGAAATTATAAGGAAGAAAAAAGAAATGCATGCACACACAGCATGCAGAATGGGGAAGCACTGTGTAGACCTATTGAGTTAGACTCTTCAGAGATGTGGCCCATGTGATTATTATTTGAAAAACTATGCAAATTATTCTAGCAAGCAGCCAGTTTTGTCAACTACTAACACAGGTTCAACCAACACCCCTTCTCAACACAGCTATTGCTCCAATACGTGCTAATACAGGTAAACAATCTCTGTTTATCTATATTGATACCATCTCTATCTCTACCTATTTTCTACTTCCATGAACCCTGGACATTACTATCTGTCAAGAATAAAATGAAGACACCAAAGACACAAAATTAGGTTATTGTTGAAAATATGATCCTTTGATGAGAGTAACAAAAGTATCAGTATTGTTTGTCTCCCTGTTGCTCTTCTGTCTTCCCTCCCTCCCTTTTGTCAGAGTGGTACAATCGGGTTAGATTCACATTCTCTTTGAGAGGCACTTCCTACTATAAATGACTTAATATCAGAGAAAAACTTGGGAGAAAATTATACAGTTCAGTGCTCTGGTTTTTCTGTTATCTTAACTTCAAAGGAAAGGGTAGAAGTTTTGGTTTTAGTTCTTTAAACAGATTCCCAAAGCAGGAGAGCCCAAAAAGAATTTAGAACCTTGCTAAAATCAAAAAGTATGCATTTGGATGAAACATCTCTTTAGGAAACCAATTATGCCAACAGAAGACAATATTGAACAGATCTGATTGAGCCCACAGGATGAAGGTCTAATGATCTTGTAAATCCTTAATTCATCTTTTGCTTCCAAATACTCACTGGCACAATTCCTCACATCAAAAGCTTGTAACTGACCAGGTGTAAAGTTAAAGAAATCCTTGCAGATCTTTTTGCTTTTCTGAACTTGCAGACACAAATAGACATACTTTTAACATACTTACACACATTTTTAATTTAGAATAACTCCACATGAATTATTTCTCTCTTTCGCTTCATCTATCATGCCCATGTAGATGATTCCCAAGTATTTCTTCTTAGACTTACCTCTCTCATGGATTCCAGCCTCATATGTCTAATTATAGAAGTAAACATTCTCATCTATGTGTCCTGAACTCAGCATATCTAAAGGCTGAATTCATCATCTCCATCCTCAAAACATTTCCAAGTTTATATTCTCTAGTTGTAGAACAGCATGTTTCTAGTTACTTTCCCAAAAATATCTCACAGTTAAGTTTTGCTATTTTTCTCTTTGTCTTTTCTACATCTACTCAGGACTCAAAACATGTCCTCCATCACAGTGTGTCCTAAATCCATTCCTTCATTTCCATTCTTATAACTGTCTCTGTCCAGTTCCTGATCACCTCAAGCCCAGACTTTTATAACTGTTCCTAATATAATATCCCATTTTCAGACTCTCAATGACCTAATCTATTTTATACACCCATAAGTAATTAATGTTCCTAAATCAGCCCCTTCTACTGTAAAAAGAACACAATTTTTTTGAAGCTTTCAAGATCCTCTATGAAGTTGATTCATCTATCTTTTCAACTTTAACCTACACAAATTTTTTTATATTACTTGTAATCTTACTAGAAGTAAGATTTTTTTTCTACCACCATACATATTTCCTATTGAAGTTATTTTTATCTTTTAACACCAAACTTTATGCTTCCTCTACTATACTTGCCTTAATCATCTCAACCAGAATGAGCCTTTGCTGGCCTCTGCACTTAGTTCTTACTTGACCAGTTACATTTATGCATTGCTTTGAAGTGCAAATATTTATGTATATCACATCTTCCTTACTAGGATTTTTCAGCTCAATGTAAGTCGAATTCCACAAAAAGTAGAACTAACTAAAAATAGGATTGGCCCTTAAGGAAGAGAAGTTATAGATCACTGAAGTTATTCACAGAGGCTATAAGATTGCATTATGGCTATATTATAGAGGTCATTCAAGCACCATAGAGAGGTGAGACCAGGTTAACTAAAAGTCATAACACATTGTTGTTAAAAGTATCTTTTGTTCACCATAAGAAGAGGAAATAAAAAGAGTTCATTTATTTAAAATGTATACTGAATGCCAGTTACATGTAAGACATTATGCTATGCATTATATATGAATAGTTAAAAACATAAGAACTTTTTATTTAAAAAACATTTTTTATTAGGAAAGGGAAGACTCTGATAATATAGTAGACTAGAACCTTGCATTGATCCTGCCATTGAAACAATAAAGACCCTGAATTATAAATACAAATGCACAATTTCTTAAATGCATCCAAGATGTCATAGAAGAGTAAAAAAATCTCAGGCTGAAAAAAAAGAAAAGAAAAATAAAGAACTCAAAGAATTAAAAGGAGAACATAAAGTCTGCTTTCAACTTGCGAGCATTTGCCAAACTTGCTAAACATTAGTTTTGATTTTGAAGGCCTTATACAGTGAACAGGAAAACAAAAACAACAGCGATAACAAGGTCTAGAATCTGTCCTGGATTGGAGTCTTAAAGGAGATTTTTACTCCATAAAGTTGGGACCTCAAATAGTTACACCCTCGATGTAAGTTTGTGCTAAATACAAACCCTCTCCCCATCCACCTGAGCCATGATAAAAATAGACTTTTATCAGCATTGGTGAAGAGCAGAGTGGCAAAAATTTCCATTGAAACCTGAACACACAGGCCAGCCCTTCCATAGATTTATATCTCAAATTCATATGATTCATGAGCCATAAAAACCTCAGCCCACATCTTTACAATTATGAATTGTGCTGCTATAAACATTCGAGTGCAGATGTCTTTTTTACAGAATGTCTTTTTTCCTCTGGTAGATGCCCAGTATTTGCTGGATCAAATGGTAGTTCTACTTGTAGCTCTTTGAAGTATTTCCATATTACTTTCCACAGAGGTTGTACTAGCTGGACCCCATTCAACACTTATGTGCACATATAATAGTAACATTCATCGGGTGTCGGGCAGGTGAGGGAGTGAGGGGATGGGTATATTCACACCTAATGGGTGTGCCATCCGGGGGATGGACACGCTTGATGCTCTGACTTAGGTGGAGCAAAGGCAATATATGTAACCTAAATATGTGTACCCCCATAATATGCTAAAATAAAAAAAATTTAAAAAAAGAATAGCATGCATCTACAACAAAAACTTAAGG